>JAPYYT010000307.1:0-96797 GCA_030522565.1 Ceratosolen corneri
TCAATGTCGTTGATTCAGAACTCAATGTCGTTGATTCAGAACTCAATGTCGTTGATTCAGAACTCAATGTGGTTGATTCAGAATTCAATGTCGTTGATGCAGAAGTCAATATCATTGAAGTAGAGCTGCTTTGTGTTATATCAGAAACTGATGGATCAGTAATTACTGTTCCTATTGAAGGAGGTTCGGGTGTTATTTCAGATGCAATACTAGTTGTAAAATTTTGAGATTCTGCTGTAGTTTCTACATTTGTAATTCTTTGAGTTGTTGATGACTGAGATTGCGAAGAACTACCACTCTGAGATTCATCAATCCTACAATTTCTAACTGGATAAACAGATTCTGCATAGTTACACACTTCAATACTTGGATCAAAAATCGTTCCAACTGGACAATCAAAATAATAAACATTAAATCCCTTTCCATTATCTACACAACGATAGAATTTATTACAATAGATCGGATGAGGATAGAATCCAGCATTATTGCAAACAATTGTATCGTTAAATTTTGGTGTAAAACAGTCTGATTTGGTAGATTGTTCAAAGTTATTTTCTGTAGTGGTTGTAGATAAAGTTGACGATATCATTAAAGATCCCTCTGTACTATTGAACGTTTCTAAACTAGGTTTTATGCTGGTTGTAAATTGAGAAGAATTAATTGGATCAGGTTTTTTTTCTGCTGATGTTTGAGTGACAGAAGATGATTCGGAAGATGGTGACGTTAATGGTCGATCAATGGATACTGATTGGGTAGGTTTAACTACATTTTGTTCTAAATTGCAAGTTGTTATTAGAGCAATATAATTACATGTTAAAAGAGTTTGATCCCAAGCTGTTCCTGGAGCACAATCAAAGTCATATTTAATATAACCTGGAGGATGACTGATGCATCGATAAAACTTCTGACACTCATTGAGATTAGCGAAGAATCCTTCACTTTGGCAAGTATCGTTACTAAAATTTTGAGGATTATTATTACTAGAACTTGAAATTGATTGAGTAACTTGTGGATTAATATGTTGTTCAATAGTTGGTTTTTGAGTTTGTTGATGATTAGAAATTTCAGAATTTTCAGTATTTTGTATATTTGATGTAGATGGAGACTGAGTCACTTCTGATACGGATTGTATAATTGGCATAGTGTTGAAGTGTGATGTAGTTTGAGTTTTATTAATATTAGGTTTTAAAGTAGAATAGCTGGATTGACTAGTTATCGGTTTTAAAGTTAGTGAGTTAGAAATTGGTTTGTCATTTCCAGATTCTATATCAGTATCAGGTGTTTGATTTACAGAGGTAAAGCCAGAATCTGGTAAATTTGTTGCTGATTCAGAAGTTCCGCAACCTGTAATGGTATTTATGTAATTACAGGTTTGCAATTGTTGATTCCAAGCAGTTCCTATTCCACATTCAAAGTCGTATTTCTGAAAAGATCCATTTTCGTAAACACAACGAAAAAATTTATGGCAATCTTTGGGATTAGAAAAGAATCCCTGTTCTTTGCAATCTTTTACTGATCCTGTAGAAGCACATGGTTTACCGCCAGTATTTAATACGTCAATTTCATTATTACTATTATTAGAAGATGAAATATTTATTGTTGTCAGTTGAGGTGGAATATATTCTGGACGATTTGTACTTTGAAATGATGATTGCATTGCATATACTGGCCTGTGAATAAGTGGAGAAGTAAGGTGTGCTGAATGAGTGGAATATTGAGGATATGGTGATTGAGTTGGATATTGAGTTATTTTTGGAGGAAGATACGATGGATTTGTCGGGTTTTCAATAGATTGTGGTAAAGGATAGGAGATATCCATAGACGTCATCCCATGACTATTAGAATTAGACCACGGCAATTGACTAGTTTGTGCAGTTGTTGGTTTGAATGAAGTTCTAGTACCTGCAGTCGGACTCACAAATGCAGGTGTTCGTGATTGATTTTGAATTTTATGGTCAAAACTACAATCAGCAACACTATTTTCATGATTACAGGTTTGTATTGTTTGATCCCAAGCTGTTCCTGTACCACATGTAAAATCATATCTCTTTAAACTGGAGTTTTCAATAACACATCGATAGAATTTATGACAATCTTTCGGATTAGAGAAAAATCCTTCTTTCGTACATTCCGACGATGATGTGCACGACACACCCTTTAATCCGCTACATTGACTTACCTCCGGTAAATCAAGATTAGATGGATAGGTTGGTTGATGAGATTCTGTCACTTTTGCCGGTAAAGGATAATTCGAATCCGATGTTTGAGTTTGTGGAACGGAGCTTAACTGTTGAGGTTTTTGAGTTTGCGATGGATAATTCGGGTATTGCGGTTTTTGAGTATGTGAAGGATAACTCGAATAATAAAATTGCTGTGTCTGTGAAGGATTTTTAGGTGGTGAAGGATTGTGAAATGGATAACCAAGTTCTAATTCTTGACTCCAACTATGACTACTGCTTGATTCATTAGAATCGATTTCATTATTTGGTTCGCAACATTCTGGACGATCGCTGTCATTCGGATGTACACATATATTTCCCTTAGATGGAGAAAAAACCGTACCAATTCCACATTCAAATTTAAAAGGTGTTAATGGACTACCATTTCCCCACTCAACGCATCTATAAAATATTCGGCAATCATTGTAGTCTTGATGGAAACCTTCGGATTTGCATTCATATGTCATGCTAGTCTTCATAATGTCTTGATTACTGCTTTCTTGGCGATAAGAATCATAAACATCATTATCATAATTGTAGAAACCTATAAGAGAAATACTTTATTTATTATCAAAATCAAATATAAGGGTTAAAACAAAATCAGAGTTTATATATTAAGAAATAAAATAAAGCTTTTGTATAAATATGGTAAACTGCTTAGGTAGAAAGTTAGAATGCAGCATAATTGTTTTTCTAATTTGTGAAAATCTAGAAGAGTTTAATGAAGCGCACTCAATCAAAGTGGACATGATTAAATGACGAGTAGTGGCATAATGAGAGATCAGTGTCACGTATAATGAATATCGTTTTCAACAAAACCATTGCCGTAAGTCTGTCTATAACAAGTAAAAGAAAAAGCAGAGATAGAACAAAATGCGGACAGGCAAGCAACAAGAGCCAAGTACTCGTATAAGAAAAGGCAGGTAATCGCAATCATATAATCGTAGCTCAGTCACCGGGAGTATCAAACATGAATTCCTCGGAGCGTTATCTCGCCAAGTACTGCCATTTATGCAATGAAGATCTTGTTATTTTTCCCCTTTGTACGTTGACTCATAAAAAGGTATCTATAGAAAACCAGTTTGACGACAACAACAAGCGCAAAAGCCTCTCGGCTGCTACTACTAGCGGACGCCTACAGTAATTGACCGACACGAGAAAGAATACACATGGAGAGTCCCAGACGTTCTTTTAATTTTTCTTTCTTTCTATACTCTTGCTCATAAGATCGTTTAAGTTTGAACAATTGTACATTTAAAATAACTAATATATAATACTTTTTTCATCCACTTCTTCTACATTTCTGTCTTAATAACCAACTTTTCTTTTATTCAATACTATTAAATGTAATAAATATAATCAATGTTTTAACTATTAAATTCATGTTTAGAATTTATTATTTAATATATTACCTACGAAATACTTCTCAAAATGCTATAATAAATTAATTTATTAATTAATTATATTATGCAAAAGTATTTTGAATTTTTAGGCAATTCGAACAAAACTGTTGAAGCAGTAAGATCGCAATGATTAATGTTGCGACTGAAAAAAGATCATTACTAATGGAATAGTAGATTTATTTTACCAATATACATTTATTTTCGGTAATAAAAATATATAGTAGATGAAATACTATAATACAGACACATGTTTGAATATCAATATATTTAATGATTATTGGTTAGAATATTATCTGTGTACAATCAATGTTTATTTAAACAGTTTTGAACATATTAAAAAATACCGAAAAGGCTGCATAAAATATGATTTGAGAGGGTAATATGTTTATTTTGAAAATTAATAAATATTTTAAATTTTGCTGAATAAGTACCGATAGATTTTTAAAAGTTACTTTATTAACCAATTTGATATTTTACTTCTTTTAAGAAACAATTTTTATTTTTAAATGAAAATAATTTCTTTGTATCGGCAAATGATTCTACTTTTTTTTTTAATTAGCGAAAAATTTATAATTTTAATATTATATTTTTAAATTTGTAAATATATTTCAACATTATTACTAATACGTATACCTAATATATAATAACTAAATATAATATACATATATATATATAAATAGTATTTTATATAGATCTTATAAAAAATAATCCAAAAGTTTGTCGATCAAATCTATACATATCCTTATATCTTATACGTTAAATTATGTCAGTTAAACAAAAATAAAAAATTTGTTTTCCTTTTCTTTTCTTGTTATTCCGTCTTTTATTATTGTATTTTAATGTGCAAACCATTTATATAAAAAATATACATAAGTGGTCATATAAATAATTAAATAAAATGAAAAATATATATAAATTGAAATCACAAATAAGTTTAACTAATTTAAAAAATCAAAAATAATTATAAATTGTATGCTAATCTTACCGCCACTCTCAATAGGTCGTAGGAGCATAAGTGCTCCAAGGATACACAGCACGTTCAGAATCTTAAGCATGATGTAGAATTACCACTTCTGTAAAGAAAAAATGCATTATTAACTGATAAAGAAAAATATTTAATTTGATTAAGAATTTAGAGTTATATAAACCCATACATATTAGAATTAAAGATTATTTCAAAACATAGTTAAAAATATAAAGCTGCTCTGTAGTCCAATGTTTTTAATAAATGTATAAGCTTTTGTAGTATAAAATTTAAAAGTACAAAATTTAATATAATATAATTAATCGAATCGACTCACCGTATTCAATACAAATATCATGTAAAAAGAAAATAAACATTTGTAAATGTATTTCTTCTGTATCGGTGTCATGCATTATCTTCTAAATGATCGAACACTTATAAAAATGTATAAAAAAAAAAAATTACTTGAAATATACACTTTTTTAGACATGTTAATGTGCTAAAAATTCTTAGTTGTGATTAATTATAATAAAAGTACAATTTAAAATTAAATAATAAATACATATTCAAAATAATAATTTAAGCAAATAAAAAATTATATCATTAATAAACAAAATTGATAGATGGAAGAATCGACTAGAATGGCCTAAATAATTTCATATTATGTAAAAGAAAATATATCTCATTTTTTAATTTAAAAAAAAAATAACGAAATCAAATGTCAATAATATAATATAATGTACATACAATATATAAATTTTAATAAAAAAACTTGGCAATTATATATTCAGTTTTGTTTATTTTATTAATCGGACGAAATAAACTTGAATAGGCAAAATTAAAAAATTTAAATAAATGAAAGTACATATTGTTATTGAATGAACACAAAAAAATCAATATAAATTAATGTTTTATAAAAATGATTTTAGTATAAATTGAAATAATAACTTCCAAAGTATTTAGTAACAAAAAACCATTTCTAGCTAATGAATTTTATAAAAATTTTCATCAAAATGTTCATTTTACTGTTCCTTTTGATTCTTTTGCAGTTCTAAATATTTGCATAAAAATATATTATAACAATTTTCAATTAGAAAAATGAATGCTCCTTTTATTTTCAACAGTTTTTAATCGATCAAATGTATTATTAACGAAATCATATATATATATATATATATATTATTAACGAGGTCGTATATATTAATAACTTTTAAAACATAAAATAATCTAAGCTTCTGCTTTTTTTCTTCAAAATTGTATACTTCTTTTGTTTTGTTTTATTTTATAATGGTGATCTAAATTGATTGAGCTGACAAAAAATCAAATCTTGAATCAACATAAAACTGAAAAACTGAAAGTAACACATTGATCAATGCAACAGCACATTCAATTGTCCTGAATCCCTGAAAAACAGTTCATTGAGCAATAAATTAGACATAAAAAGTATCGTAACGCATACAAAATATATTGCGGGGCTTTTCTGCAATTGTTTCAGTTTTGTGAAAAACTTGAGGTCCCAGTTCGTATACGGGTTCAGAATCGCGAATTCCGTTCTAATGAAATGTCGCGATTGGCTTGGCGTTAGTCCAGCCTGATCCTATCTGCTTATCGTACAACGGTGAATTTTTGCTTCCCTCTGCACCTTCTCTTCGTTGGCTTTGTTGTTTTCCTCCTATACTTCGACGTTCGTTAGGCGATATATTGTGCAGGCTTTGCATGATGCATGAGAGTCGCGTTATTGGCCATTAGAGTCGTTATGCGGAGCCGGACGTGTCGCTTGAAAATTCGTTAAGTCGATCGGATTAGCACGCGCTTAATTTAATTCTAAGACTTGTGATCAAGTTGTGGCATCAGGAATTGAATCAGTATTAATTATGTTCGAGATCAACACGTTGCTTGGCTAAAAGATATCGGGGCACGACTTGGCGAACCTTCCAACATTTGTCTATGTAATGCAAAAATTATTATACTCTTTTATCATGCACTGTAAATTCATACTCAGGTATTTATATATATTGTAATATGATAATGAATAAATATGATGATTTGAACATTTCACTATTATAAAATCTGTTGACGGAGCTTAGCATGACTTAATATTCACTTTCTTTCAAAGAAGAAAATTATTAGGCTTTAATAAATGAATAATAGAGTATATTTTTTAGATAAGAAAATTAATGCCCTAAGACCTAAAGGTATAGTAATTTTATATATTTTTAAATATTGTTATACAAATAGTTTATCGAAAATAAAAAATTTTTGAATATTGAAAATATTATTGCTTAAAAATTGGCTTTCTTTGTGGCATTAAATTAATAAAGTTGTCTATAAAAATTAAATTAAAAATGCAAGTCATACATGTATAAATAAAAATAAAATATATTTATAGATTGATTTTCATTCAATGGTTGTAATGAAGCATATTAAATTTTGTAACATCCCAGTAGAATGGAATCAAACCAATACGTTATTTTGGTGTAGCGTGAGAATAACATTAACAAATCTTGAATTAAATAAAGTAACTGATAAAATAAAACGTCAGGAATGAGTTATTATAAGGATGGCGATCAGCATCAGTAGCTTCGAGCTAGAGCTCGAAGCTAACAGTAAATACGAAGTCCATGATCCAGGGAGGATGAGAAGAAGTTCGCAAAGGGAGCGGAGGACTCGGACAAAAGGACGAGCTGATGAGAAGACTTCGATAACTATTCGATAGCCATATCTCTGATGCTACAAGCGGAATTTATGCGCCAGTATCTGCGCTCGACCTCGACTTCCTAGTTTTGACTCGGCTCCGACTATCATCGACGATCGCTATTAACATGTTTCACGCTTCTCGATTTTATGTCTCGATTTCCAACGGCTTCCGATACTACACTGTATTCTCGTCATTGTCACAAACTTGTGTAAATTGCAAAATCAGAATAAACCGATACTGTAATATGAAAATACTATACAATTAGGATAAAAGAATAAAACATACTCGGAATTTGAATATTTTGTTTTATACTTTTACCAAACCCAAGCGGTTAATGTATATAATTCGATGGAAAATTTAATATATTTACTCATAAATATTTAATAATACAAATGTTACTATTTTAATAGTGTGATAGCATTATTTTATATTTTATCTTAATTACTAAAATAAAATATCTGCCATTAATGACTGAATATAATGAATTTGAATATAATTATAAATAACCATAAGACTATAAAGTCATATATTTACGGTAATATAAAAAACACACTATGCAAGTATTGCATATTAAAATAAAATTCAAAGAGAATTCAAGATCTTTTCGTCATAACAGAAGAGCCTGTACTTCTCTGAATAATATGGACTTTTACAAATCTAATACTAATTGAAATATTTATTACTTCTTAATATTATATATTTCTCGAATTTATTTCGATTATCTACAAATTTCTTTAATTAATTTGTAATTTTTAGAATATAATATGAAGAATGGTTAAAAAGAGCTTTAATATGAAATGGAGTAATAAGACAACAATAAGTTGTTTTATATACTATAATAAGTAATATAATAGAATGTTACAATAAAAGCTATAAATAATAATTATCTATAATATTGTGTATGTTCTACTTTATTAATGAGGCATTTATGTCTGAGTTATTTGAATTTATTAAATATTTTTTCACAAAATGAAACAATTTAATCTCTTTTTATTAATTTACATGAATTTACAAATTTTTAATGTAAGTAATTTATTATAATCGACAATTATCACCTGTTCCATTATACGCAGAATTTATTTAATGTAAATCATTGATTTATAGTCATAATAATAACATGTAATTACATGTCAATAATAACATGTAGTTGCGTATTTATATTGATTTTTCTGTTATATTTGAATTTTAAATTAAATACAATTACTACTAGTATCATTAGATATGTATTTTTAAAAATGTTTATTATAATAAAATTTTAAGTTTTCTTTTAATACATATTAAAAACAATAATTATGAGAATAAAAGTAAAAGTAAATATTTTAACATACATTATACTTGTAAATAGTTTACCATATCAGAAATTGCCAGAAATTGCTGCACTAGTACATTAGTTTTTAATCTGTTGAATCATTAATTTTTATTTGTATATATAACTAAATACAGCTGTACCTTAAATAAGGATCGGTTTATTATTTAAACTCTGCAATATAAACTAAGGTTCGTTGATATCCTTTTCATAATAAATTTTTATAAAGAACTTTTACATACTAGACAAAGTATTTTCAATTATAATATAATGAATGAATATAATATAATATAATGAAATAAAAAACGTAAATAATATATGATTTAAATATAGTCAAAATAAAGTTATACTTGGATACAGGTCTGCGAAGAAAAAGCGAGCACAAAATTCACTCGTCACTCGTATAACCAAAGCAACTGTTAGGATAATAAATATTTATTTGAGTGGCCATGCAATCATATTTAACGCGTTTAATATTGAAAAAGAAGATTTTTTAAATGATTCGACCATTTTTGTCCAATTATGAGTTAATTTAGGATTTATAAAATTCCTCGGCATTCAAGTCGTTGAAAATCAAATTGTTATTTAGATGGGAAGTACATTAAGAATAGTTGAGCAAAATAGAAAAATGTATCTGTGACAAAAATATTTTCAGTCCTGTATATTTATGTACATAATAAAATTCAAATACTATACAAATAACTGTTATCTAATATTCAGATTTAACTTATATTTTTTTTATTTTCTAATTAGAAATTTATACTAGCATTCATTATAGTACAAAATAACTTTTTTTTTTTATGAACAGTGTATTATTTATTAAATATTATATGCCGCAGTATATGTTATATAATGTAATTTGAAAGGGATCGTGATACAGATAAAATAAAAACTGCATTTCTCTTTTGATTTCATTTTTATAGTTAAGATTTATGTTCTCTCTGTATTTATCTATCTATCTACTTTTATATTAATTAAAATGTTATTTTAATCGAAATCTATTAAAAACACTAAATCGCGTATTTTTACAATTATTTTCATAGATATTAATTCAGTTTTTTTATATAGAAAAACTACAGGTTTGATAAATTTTAAGGAATGGATATTCGTAGATGAAATAATGAATAATCAATGTATCTATAAAATTTTTAATTTGTTTGGTCTATAAGTTTTTGGACTATAATATTAACATATATATACAAATATCTCAAAATAAATATTAACCAAAAAAATGTAATTAATTTAAATATATAATAGTAAATACTCATATACTTAAATTTTATAGTTTATTACTCTATTGAAAATTTTTCTTAATATCTGTTTATTACTCAATTTAAACTAAATACTTATATATTAAATAATATAATATAATATATAATTTACCACTGAGTTGACAATTTCAATTGAAAATAAAAAGAAACATTTTGAACTAAAAAAATATTTATATATAATTTAATAATTTATAATTTAATCTAGTATAAATCATAAATTATAGAATTGATCTTAATTTGAAATATTAATTGCATAATCTTGAAATATAGATTCACAAAGTAATATTCCAAAATTATATTTACTCCATTATTTACTTCCATTGTACTATTTTCGTAAGAATATACCTAATTGTATTAGGAATATTTTCTTCTAAATTTATGTTATATCGCTTGAATAATAAAAAATATAATAATGAATCGATTTACTCTTTGTATACAGGTAATGAAGAAATAAAATATTTTTTAATTGAAAATATACGTTAAAGGGACAAATTAACTTATTTGCAAAAATTTACAACTCCAACGCACAACAAAAAATAAAACAACCAAATAAGTATAATCGCAACTTTCAAAATTATCAAAAATTTCAAAGTACTTATCCTATAAAATATAGATTAATATTTATTAAAAATGTTAGGTCCAATAATAAACTTGAAGCGAATTTAAATTCCAATAATTTTTGTCAACAAATAATCGAATGCGTCCAATTCTTGGACGAGTAAATAAAAAACTGATGTAGAATAATTACATTGAATTACAAAAAGATTAGATGAAATCAGCATATTTTATAAAGTTCAATGAAACGTAAAAATCGTGAATTTTGTTATCAAATTTTGAATTAAATCTCGAGAAAATAAATCATTATAGATCTATATTGTAGAGACATCAAGTGGAGTTAATGCTGGTATATTACTCTAATTTATGTTCAGTGCTCTACACTAGTGCAAATATACACGAGACACGTTATTCAATGTGACATTTTCAATTTTGTGATTTATCTGTATCTATTCTTTTTGTTGTACAAAATTCAACAATAATAGTGTCATATTCATTATAAAGACATAAAAATAAAGACATAAAAAATTAACCATACGTTTTTGTTAATTAATTTTGGGTTTTCATTTATTTCGTACTACACAGACCGTACACATTTATATTTATAAATCTATATTCTAATCTTACGAATTAAATAGTTTTATAATTTTTAAAATATGTAAATACTTGTGAATGTCATATAATTATATACATAGGCAAATATAAAATTCTATATTAAAAGTATATTATTATTAAAATAGATTATTGATCAATTTTATTTTTTCATTATTCATCATAAAAGAATGTTATAAATATTTTTCAAGTTTACAATAACAGAAAATATCAAGAAGTTTCAAACACTATACATTACTGATTTTTTGAGATAATCTAAACATGAGCTGTAAAATAGCATTCCCTTGTACGTGCGCTAATTATATCGTAATTGTTTTCTATAAAAAGCAAACGCATGTCATCTAAAGAATATGCACATTTACAGATGTAAAGTTGAATAAATTTTTAATAGGATGATACATTATTTTTGTGACTAATGTTTATTTGTATTTATGGACATACTTCCATAAATGTCATATATATAAATTTTATTTTTTTATATAAATAGTTGATAGTAATATAAAATAATATAAAATATTTAAAAATTTCAATTGAAAAAAATATGAAATTTAATATTTTTATTTATATTGTTGTGTTTATAATTTGATTTCAAATAATTATGTTTTGAATTCTGGATATAAAATTATGAAATGAACTCTGATCTCTTGAAATCCCTCTACTTAAACCAAACTATATATTATGAAATAAATTATTAAGCTCTTATATTCACATTTGTTACTAATTTATTCTTGAAAAAATAGAATTAAAAAACTGATAAAATAAAACAAGAAACGTACAAAAGCAGCTGTAGCTCTATCAGGATTGCAGATCTCTAATACATTTATAAATTCATACTCATATTTCTCATATTACTAGTACACTGTGAATCACTAGAACATTTTTATACTCAATCAGTATGATCAATGATCAATTTGCGAGAAGCCTTTATTTGTAGATAGATGCATGAATCTACAAGGTGAATTCATCAGTTTCCTCCAACTTCTCTTCGTCCACACAATATCATACATTTACAAGTTAATTTTTAACGCTGTACTAAGTATACTTATGGTATTTAAATACTTAAGTATACTTATGATAATCAAAGTATTATCTTAGAAATAAGGGTTTATTGTACTCGTTCGCAGAATAATTATAATTTTGTCGAATAATACCGCAAATATTGATGCGTAAAATACTTACTAAGGATCGTAAGAAAAGGGAAAGGATATATCTACATCGAGTTTGCGTTTTTTTCTCCTTCTCAGTGGAAGTGAATTATAAACTTACATTGGGTTCTTGGGTTCAGCGACTCATACAACGTGATATAATTCAAAAACACTTATGACATAAGGCACGAAACTATAGCTATGAAGTACAGTGCCAATGCTAACATTCTTTTTCTTCTTTCCGTCTTGTCTCTCATTTCATGCAGATGAAGAGTTTTTCCACAAATGCTAAAAATTGTGCTGCAATTATTTAAGTGAATGATCGTATTATTAATTACGAGAAAAATCTCCGTATAAAATTTTTAAGACAACGCAATTCCGACGTGACTACAGTAAATAAATAAATTCTAGAGAATACTCAGCTCTGGTGAAGCCATGAAATTCCAAATGTACATCGAGTCTATATTTGTGACGATTTTCCAGCATTTGGGATATTGAATAATTTTTTTATGCTATGACATGAAGTTATGTCAACGCATTATAGCTATAATAATACCGTCGCACGAGACTACGTGGAATTATAAAGTTTAATTGTTTAAATATAATTGTTTAAACAATTATATAAGAATAGTATGTTATATAAGTACGGGATTATATAAGAGAGGTATAATCGAATTATAATTATAAATTAATGCACTTTCGAAGCTCGAGATTCAGCAATGACATATAGGTAAGGTTGCAGAAGTAAGTAAGTACTTGCTGTGAGCTGCTTATAGATACAAATGCTGGGAATAATGCGCTTGCATTGGAATCCATTGCGTTAAAATCATTAACCACGAATTATGAGTTTAGCCATCGAAAATAAATATCGATAAGTATGTGGGAGGAAAAAAAAAAAAATAATCACACTTTATAAGACACTAAACCGTTTAAATACATGCCTATATAAATTCACAAAATATACTATCACAAAGAGATCATTGAGATTAAGCAGGAGCCACACGATTAAAATGCTTATAACATGCGCTCAGTGATGGCACTGTAGCCAATCGTCAGTAATATCTATAATTAAACCATATTTAAGTTGTTCTTCTTTTATATAACTTCTTTATGGATAATGATTTAACCTTTTTGGACTCTTACTTTATCTGTTCGACGATATACAAGAGTAGGTGTGATTTATTCGACTAAGAGAACTGTACCTTTTCACATTTTCGTTATTGAAAGGATAATCTTGATAAGTATTGCAAGTGAAGTACACAATGTTATACTAAAAGAAGCGGATTTATTGATTACACCCACGTCGAAAAAATATAAAATATAGACTATAGTTGCAATATTTTTGTTGATAATAATTTATTTTATTGTTTTTTTTATTGTTATTAATAATTTGTTATTTTATAATAACAATTAACATTACAAGTTCAGTCTTATTAATTATAAATTTTTGAACGTGTATTATTATTGTCCTATTACTGTAGATGCATTAAATGTTTTATTAACTATATGGTTAAATGTAATATAAACTTAACAATTTTGTTTGAATAGTAATATTTAACTCTATAATGAAATATCTTTTTGAAGTAAAGTGTACAGTGAAATTTAGTACATATAATAAAAGAAATTATCTTTTAGTATTTATAATTAGTATATTATAATATAAATGAAATTAAAATACAGTGGATGTGTGAAATAATGGATTATTAGTATGCATCTCAAATGTCAAAACAAGAATATTTATATATTAGTAGGTAAATATCAATATATAATTAAATATTAATATAATAAAAAACTCTCGCGACTTTTGAATTATTTAATATTATACCTAGATGATTTTTTTATTATTTTTATACTCTTCGACATAGCATTGTTACTTTGATATCATTAAATACTCATCAAGGCTACCTTTCATAAATGTTATTGTTCATAAATCTTATCACTTGTGTGCACTAGTTACTTTATAATATAAATTAATTTTTAATAAACGAGATATCATTGGCAAATGAAAATTCCTGATTATTACTGAATATCTCGTATTATTGGTGAATTTGTTGGGAATCGATTGAAGTTAAAGATTTCGAAAGTGTTCTAAATTTTATATTAATAAGTTTCAATTTTCCAGTATTGCGTGTAAATAATGATAAATGTACTTGAAATTCATACATGACCAATATATGGTATGTAGGGATTTAAATAGACATAAATTATAAGAAATTTTTAAACATTTTTTTCAGTTCTTCTTTTTCTAAAAATGTCAAGTTTAAATATTAAAAATAACTCATAATCAACTAAAACTAATGAATTTTCTAATAATTTGTAACTTATAACTTATTATAACTTTTTCACATTTTTGTATATTTTTTATATATTAATTTATTTTCAAACAACATTTTTGAAAAATGTTGGACAAGACAAACCTTAATCTGATCTAAATTAGAAAGCTAGTATTGTTATAGAAAAATATTGGATGCGTATTATCTCAGTAGTATGGTTACCTACAATATTTTTAGCATATAAAAAGTGTTATTCTGCCATATAAGCATGTCTTAAAGGAGGTGATCTTTTTACAGTCCTTAAATTATGTGTTTGTCATTGAGTATAGGTAAAAAATATTTAGAGGATAAAAAATGTATAAACCACAGACACAAGCTATTCAATGCTCCATTTCACTGCCACCCTCGCAAACCACGTTCTACGAGAAGTCTATTTCCAATTTAAGAAAAATGTTAGCTTGCAGTGCATCGTATTGTATCAGCTTAATTTACAACACATGAATTCTCCTCTGCAACTCGTATTCTCTCACGCTGTTTGCAAAAATGCGGGAAAGAAATAGACTCGCACTCGTCAGGTGCAGTACTTCGGCCAAGGTTGCTCTTTGTCCACATCCCTGAAGATTTTCCAAGAAATCTAACATATGAGATTTTAATTTAGTGTGCACTATTTTATTTATTACCCTGTTTGTCTTTCTCCATCCATTTTTGTATTTTATTTTTCATTCAACTAGAAAATTTTATATATTTATATAAGTAATGGCCTCTCCAAGAAAGTAATCATACATCTACGTATTTTGATGTACGTTTCGCGTAAAGACACATTTATCACTTGTCACCAACGTATTATCATTAGATTTTTTTTCATAACCATTTTCAACTTTTTATTCTCATGGCACTAGTTTGCTTTATTAATTAAATATCGATTAATATTGGCGATTCACCTGCAATCGTCTAAAAATATAACCAATAGGTAATTGTATACAAAATATTTAATATTTATTTTCTTACTTTCTTAAGAGTAAATAAAATATTGATTTCAGTATAATTATTTTTTTGAAATTAAAGATAATAAGTTAAATCTCTAATTATCTCAATAATTATAATAATCAACTTAAAATTGTTTCTTATAAATTTTTAGAATGATAAATAAATAATTCAGAGTGACAATTTCAAATTTAGTTCAATTCAACACAGATAGTACGCAACTACGTTAAATGCTTAAACAATATTTAACTATATTATTTTAATGAAACAGAGTTAAAATAATTTTTTCTTAATCTTTTATAAAAAATTTTGAATATATTACTAAAACATATTGCATTTTAAACTAACATTAGTCGCTTAGATATCATTTTTTTTATCAATAACTTTACGATAACCGCTAAGTGTCACTCAATTTGTTATTAATTTTTAACATTATAACAACAAAAAATTACGATATTAAAAAAAAATTTAATTTATATTATATTTATTTATTATATATATTAATTTTTTCAAATTATATTTGTAAAAATATGCATTATAAATAAGTTTTATGCTGAATAGTTACCTATTAAAACATTGGCTTATAATGGATAATGCTATAATTGACATATTCATAATCACATATTTAATGTCATTTTCGTAAAAAATTTTATATATGAAGAAAAATTATTTAACTTTACTCTATTACAATTATATTAAATATTCGTTTATACTATAAAAAGTATTTAAAAAATTACCTAATATTAAAATGTACAACATCGAGGATGTGATTGAATATTTCGTAACGGTTTTATACTTGTATCTTTGCATTTTAATCCAAATCTTGTATAAAGTTACGTACATTTTAATTAAAAGTATAGATAAGAGGCAATCTAATTTATAGTTAACTCTGTCGCATACATACGAAATCTGCTCACGCTGTGACTCAAAAATACGTGTATGCGAAGAAGTATTGAAAAAAGTAGTCTGGAATGAAAATAACGTCGAAAGGTATAGTTTTTTAGGAAGTAGGATAAAATGAGACGAAAAAAGAGCAGTGTATTCAAATGCCCTTGAGATGCGAGTTCGTCGACTTGCCAGTGAGAAGAGCCACTAAGAGAAATTCTAAAGCAATTTGAGTGAGTTTCTGTAGATTGATGAATGAATTATTTATCAGCAATGTTGTCCAGACTTGCTTGTAAAAACGGAATTAATAAGAACAGTAGCAATAATTTTGATTTTCGCGTTGTGTACGTTAAGTTTTAATTAGTAACTTCGTCTTCGTGCCTTTTTTCATTTTTTAATGTCGATCTTTTACATAGAGTATTGTTAGCATTTTTGGTTGTGCTGCTTTTCTTTTAATTTTCGCTAATATTTTTCATCATTTAAAAAAATTATGATACTCTTTTTGTTTTTGCAATACAACTTGAAAAAGTAAATAAATAAAAAGCAAAAATAAAATAACCATCAGTGTAATACTAATTGGATGAAGTGAATGATGCGGATTTTTAAAATCATTTTTATTTCAATACATTTTTTACGAGTAACGTAACTGTTGCATTGTCCAGTAAGTCTAAGTTATATTAACCATAATTCTAATTAAATACAATTGTATTATAAGTAATTGTTTAATAAGTGATTAAGATGTAATCTATTGAGCTAATTATCTAGAGATATATGATTAAGAAAAAGTAGCACAACTTAAATTAATTTTAACCACTGTATTTAAAATTTATTTGTTTAAAAAATAACTTTGTTGCAAGTGGAAAGAAAATTTACAAGGATAGTTCATAATACATCACAATGAATAATCCGATAAGAAAAGTTCCAGGTTAAAAGACTTAGCCAGCGTGAAGTAACTACAAAAATAATGAATAGTCATGACAGACGCATATTGCACACGCAAGAACTGCAAAAATAGTAAAATCGACGAAGGAGGAGCAACGAACCAAATTCCTCTCGCCTCATCTTCGCTCTTTTTTCCAATCTTTTTCATCTGAAAATGTTACTCTTAGCATTCCAAAGAAAATGAGAGTTAAAGTAAAGGGAAAATCATCAAATATGAAAAGGTAGGTTTCGTCTTGAATGTTCGTTACCCCTAAAGTAAATGGACGATTACATAGATACGATAAATTTTTTAATTGACCTGCCGATGCCTACATATTAACAGTACATTAACGCTTCCCTAATGTTTAAATTAAATGTTTCTAATATTTCTTAGCTACGTCTGATTCTAAAAAAAATCTCCCAATTATCTAAGTAATTTATGTTGATAGATAAATTTTTCGATTAATAGCACAGTGTGGTTGTATTATTTCACATAGTTCCATTATAATGCTGTTAAAGTAAGCGATATTGCTCCGACGGAACAAGCAAGAGAGCAAAGTAAAATAATAGATAGATGGACAAGACGGTAAATGCCAAAAGAAAACGGCGCACTACGAGAGCGTGATGAGGGGAAGAAACGGCCTTGCAACTTTCAACGGCAAGGCTGCACTTACACATACCCGGCATCGTAATAGCCAGAAGAAAAAGGAAAAAGGGACAAATAGATAGATAAAGAGAGAGAGAGAGAGAGAGAGAGAGAGAGAGAGAGAGAAAAAGGAAAAAGGTAGAAAAGAATCTGGTTGCCAAGTT
This sequence comes from Ceratosolen corneri, assembly GCA_030522565.1. Taxonomy (NCBI): domain Eukaryota; kingdom Metazoa; phylum Arthropoda; class Insecta; order Hymenoptera; family Agaonidae; genus Ceratosolen; species Ceratosolen corneri. Next base: position 18,047 of record JAPYYT010000307.1, read on the forward strand.
TTCGTTTTGTTTTACCATGAAAGAATACTGGCTTTAGGCCTGGAAGATTCGACATACTTGGGAAAAATTGCTTAGTAACATTTCCGGTTTTTAATGCGTAATAAATTGAAAATCTAGATATGAGAAATTTTAGTGATATTTTCATTTGTACTATTGACAAGTAGTTTTAAAAATATTTATTTTGCGTGAAATGTTGAAAATGCACATAGTGAAATAATTATTTCTTATTTACCATTTTTAAACATTGTTTTTCATTAATAAACATAATTATGAGTACTTTTCAATTAATTTTCTCATTATCTAAGTTTTTATGCTGTTTAAATGGATAATATCAATATGAAAAACAAATAACAATTAAAGTGTTTACTCATAATGAAGAGATTCTTCTATATTTTTTTACTTAATGATTCAATGAAAATACCAATAAATCTAAGATTTTTAATAAAAATTCTTTAATAAAATTAAATACTCTACCTACGATAAACGATACTATTTTAAGATATAATTGATTCATGCAATTATTATCTATACTAATAAAATGTTACTCGTGTAGATTGTATGTTTTTCATAATACTAAATTATAAACATCGTAACTCATTAAGTTATACTGAAATAAATTCTTCAAATTTTTCTTAAAAATGTATTTTTCACTGTAAATATCTTAAAAAATAAGAACTTTACATTATTCTTAGTGTTGTTAACCGATCTATTTAAAATTGATTAATAACTTCTCAATTGCAAAGTGTTTAATTCTTGCATAAAAACAGTTAAATGTTTCAATATATATCAGGATATAAAATAATCCTACTTGTATATTTATAAATTACATTCATATTTGTGATAGTAAGTTGTTATTTTTTCTTTGTAGTCATGCATTGGTAAAATTTATGTTGCTCATATAAAATATCTTTCTTTCATCAATTCAATCTATTTTCTTATTAACATTTGGTTCTCAATAGATTTATAGAATTCTTTTATTGTGTTTTACCTTTCGACAAATATTCATTTATTAAGACGAACAAAATCGTTATTAAAATAATGATTCACTAATTATCATTATACAATTTATCAATGTTAAAATGATTAGGTTTGTTTCTGTTCTTGGACTCTTCCTTGGCATATTTATCATATTATGAATATAGCCTGCATATTCAATTCAAGAAAACTTTATATAATAAATCTAATCTAATAATACATATATAATTCGGTAAATACGTATTAATAATGAAAACAACAGCAGTAATTATGTAACTAATTTAAATCATACAACGGTTTAAATTATTTTTTACTTATTTATAATGTGTATGTGACTTGAATTTTTACACATAATTATTGTGTTTCCAAAATCTCTAATATAAGATAATAAAGGCGATCGTCTTAGAGGAGCACTCAGTCGCTAATATTATACTCTAACTATTAGTTTTTCTGAAGTGTTTTTCGTCACTTCACGATAGTCTGACCAGCGGTGCCGCTTTTCTACTCGCGCGCATGTATCCCATTATTTTTTACTTTTATTATTAGGAATACATCTCAACTGTGGTAAGACTAAACGACAAATGAAATAATTATCAATTTCATTCTTTTTCTCTTGTTTTTTTTTTTCGTTTTATTTTTTAATCTGATGATAAACTTTTTTACTTGCTATCGCGAATTAGAAAAAAAGTAGAGAGAGAGGGAAATCAGAGACAAGCTCCAATTTTGTCATGATTTATGAAAACCGCAGGCAGTAGCACATGATGCTACGTATATGCTATGATATATGTATGCGATAGTGGTAGTTTTATTTCTTTTGTACTTCATATATTTGAGAATATCAAAGACAAAAACAATGATAAAAATTTATTTATATTTAGTATTGGTAAGAAAAATGTAAAAAGAGTTTCTTTAAAATTTCATAATATATCAAATCTCTTTTATCTTAAAATTATCTTAAAATTTCTTGATCTAGTTATCTTAAAAATCATTTTGAAATTGTTAAAATATTAAAATATTATTAATAATAAAGTTAAAAAACAATATTCATTAAAATATTATAAAAATTGATTGATAATTAATAAAATTAATTAATAATTATTATTATTATTTATTATTTTTCTATTATTAATATTAAAAATAAAATATTCAATATTTTATAAAATTCTCGATTTAAAAATTTTAAAATGTTTTTGTATAAATGAATAGTATAAAAAAATAAAAGAATTATTTTTCTTTTATAATTAATGAAACGTTATAAATAGTAATAATGAATATACTAAAACGAACTATATTATTATTATTATTAGAAGATGAAAAAGTAATAATTATTAAAGTCATATTGAAATTAAAAATTTAAAAATCATTATTTGTTATAATTACTCTTTAATCCATCGAAAAAATAATTATCATATTTATAAAGTTTTATATTGCAATAAAATAAACTTATATAATACAGGAAAACTAGCTTGATTAACAGTTTTTCAAAAATATAACTTGTCATCTTAAAACCAAGAGATAGCGCTATCACCTTAATAAACAACATATGTAGGTTAAATATGAATTATGAGAAAAAACGAAATCTAATTCTTAAAAGTGAAAAAAATGCGCGTAGGATGGACTTACTATTCTGAAACAATGCTCCACTTTCGTTATTAATTAATATTTTATATTCAATTACTAACAATAATTGTATTCAATTTTTGTGACATTAAAATAATATTGTCAATATTTCTTAATAATTATGTTAAAATCTATCACTTTTTTATGCAAACCAAGAAACGTTAATCACGATGCTAATTTATATACGATACCAATATCATATATTTGATAATAAATATCCACCATTTGAAGTCATGGCCATACGTAAAATAATATGATGGTTATAGTTTTTTATAATTTTTTGAATTAATAAAACAGGCATCAAGATAATGAAACAGTGTAATGGTATAGAGTAATGAAATGTAAGGAATAGCAAGATTGTACGATTATTTACGGGACACAATTAAAATATCGATTTTAATCTATACCAAATAAACAGATATTTTTTTTTAACTATAACGAATCATTTTCCATCTTTACGTAAACAACTGTATACTTATTAATACAAAATTACCTCCTTATGAAAAGTATATCTTGAAATATACTTATATGATACACATATTTATGAAAGATCTTATATAAAGAGAGCATTTTTCAGACTACGCATGCAACCTTGATAATTTTGAAATATTATTATTGAGTAACTAATTAATTATATACTCTAAATGGAATAATAATTAAATTAATGTCGGAAAGTTGAAGCTGGAAGCAGATCATATATTGTCAAGCCACATTAATAAATATATTTTTATAATTTTTGTTACATTTTAGTCGCGATAAAAGATAACGATCTAACCATTGATTGTTATTTAATTATTAACTGTTGTTAATTAAGTGCATATAAATTGATTTGTACTAATTTAGCCAGCAGAATTTCTTTTGCGTATCCTTAAGCACTGTTCAATTAGCTATAATGAAGTGATACTTCAAGACAATACATCAATTTGCATTATTATTTGACTTTGTATGATTTTTTATTATAAGAAGAATATTTTTTTAAATTAAATTATTTTTAATTTGACTAAATACTATTTAATAAATTAATATAATAGTGGGTAGAGCTAAGAGGCTTATATAACATATCGTATAAAAAAATGTACTTTTATTCTTATAACCGAATCGACTAATTGCTACTATACTAGTTTCTATTTATATTATACTGATCTATGATCACTTATTGTCTTTTAATCTCAAATTTTTCTCAAATTTAAATATTAATTCATTTATAACCATATTTATTATTGGAAAAGCATATAATTTAATGCTAATGCAAAAACAAATCTATATATATATATATATATATATATAAAAACTATAAAATCGTAACGTTTTTATTTGTAATACATAAAAACAATGTCATTTAAAATATTAAAAACTTTAATTTTTTAAAAACTTAATTAAGGTACGTTGAGAATGACAAAAATATGTCAAAGATATTCTAAATGGCAATCTTAGAGAAAATTAATAATAAGTAATAAACTAACATTAATAGATGTAGAAATCGCTAGGAAAATAGCTGTGGTCTTTCATCACAATCTGTAAATTATCTGTCTCAAAAAAGAAAAAACTTTGTAAAAATCAATAAAATAGATAAATAATAATAGTCACATATGCGACCCGCTTGTTATTATTTTTATGTTAAAATTTTAAAAATTTTGTTTGATCTTCGTACAAAGACTTATGATTTACTTCTACTGTTATACTTGTCAGGTGAAAATAGAGTTAAAATATACTTGACTAACTTTATTTTAGTACTTTATGTAAGTAATTTAAATTAACTAAATTTTTTGATAGTAGGATTTACTAAATTTTTAATGTAAATCTAAAATTATTAAAATCACGATTTCGACTGGGTATATAAATGGTAAGTAATGTTTTTTTGCTGCTATCATAATAGAAGATGAACTTATAATTATACATTACATTATACATACAAAAGAAAACGCTATTGTGAAAAAAATTTAGCTTACAAGGTTAAGCCTCTTTAGTTATAAATCATCCGTAGTCCGTAAATAATAATATTATTGTTATTCTTAAAAGATGAGTTCTTGATACGTAATAGGAATAATAAAATACGCATCCTGTATCCGAATAAAGATATTTACATTAATTGCGACGCACCAATTGAGCAGCCAAAAATCAACGATACTCGATCACCTTTTGATCATACTTTATCAACAATCATCAATTATGGTGTCAGGATCTAAAGGCCGACTTAAAGTTCTTTTCACTAAATACATTTCTAAAGTGATAATGATCGCGTAAGTATTATTTAGGAAAGTTCACTCCAAAAAAGCATTACGTTTTGTGGCATGGCTTATACGCTTCAACTATTTATACCGCTCGCCGAATTTAGGAATGTATTGATACTACAGCTTTTAGCGTACGCACTCTGAGTGTACATAAAATATATTAAATCTTACCTACATTTCAGTTTCGGCAGAAGAAAAAGGGATAATTTAGATATAGCCTTGCACTCAAGGACATCATTCATTAAGGAAGCTCGTTTTTTAATAATTCGGTCTTTTAATGGACGCGCGAATTGGCCTCAACGCAGATAGAATATCAATTGAAGATGTACTATTACTATACTCGCATTCTCAGATAAGAATATTAGAGAGGAATATTAATGAGTGGCGATTGCTAGAATATTTACATCATCGACAAACAAATCAAAATTTCAATCTTGTCAGGAGCGCGTAATCGTGTAAGACGAGAAGTGAGAAGAGTACAAGATGTATGATAGTTAGGCGAATAAGGTTTTCAACGATTATTACTTTTACTAAATCTGCTATTGGTTTGCAAGAATTCTTGATATCACCATCAAACAACCACCTGTTTGTGAATTTTAAATTTAAATAGATCGGTAATACATTTAATCCTAGAGTTAAATCGCTTAGATTTGTTAAGCTAATTTGAATAATAATCTCGGAGAATCAAGAAACTAATAGAAACTAATTAGCAATAAAAGAAATAATAATAACGTAAAGTAGATTATTGAAAGGATATTTTACAGTATGACGGTTAATAACACCTCATTGACTAATGATTCATGATATTTGGTGTTAAACACCATTTATATTTTTAATAGAATTTATAGGATGATTCTTTTCTATACTCATTTGTCCCTTTGTAAGACTGTTGTAGATAAAAGGTAAGTAGATTCTTACCTCTTTTAACTCATTATTCTCATATTTGTTGTGCATTGTAGAACCGAGAGAAGTTTCAAAAACAATTAATTTTTTTAAAATCTAAATACACCTTAACAAATAAGATCTCTATTTTGTAAGCTTCATTTTAGTTGAGCATAAGTAAACTCTAATACATAGATTTATCGTTTTTTTTCCTTTTTATTTAAAATAATTTTTTTCAGTATCCCAACTGTTTAAAAATAAAGAGGCAAATCACGAATACTCACTCCAAAATAAAGGCTAAGCGAAGCTTTCGCCTGTGTACTGATGTCACTTGAGCAAGCTTCTCATCTCGAGAAGCTTGTCGCGTGGTGTATCGGAGCTCAGGGGCTCCGGTCCCAACACGAAATGAAGCGGAGTCCAAGTATCGTAGTGAATAACGAGTAGATGAGACCCAGAGTAGTCGTATGCAGCGTTTACCCGGTACCGCGACGCACACGAGTTCTCTCGAGGGAGTAAGTCCCGAGGACGCAGATGGCTCCCACTTATAAAGACTCTCTCTCCTTTGCTCTTTCTGCTCTCTCGCTCTCGCGAGTTCACGTTCTTCTCCAATTGGTGTGTGTCCGCGTGGAGTCGCGTTGGCGTCCAAAGGAGGGAGCGGAAAATGTAGTTCCTCGCAGCGCATGTGTGCGCGTGCGCCTGGTGAAACCCCCGCCTCGGGCACCTAGAACTACGACCAAGGGTGAGCCTGAGTTTTCAACTGCATCCGGAGATGGATTTAGATGTATCAAACAAAATTATCTCCTAAAGATAATTTCATTACGTTACGGAATAATCGGATTGAGTAAAGATTATTTTTTTAGAGTCCTAAACGATGTAACTTTGCAATAAATATATGAGATAACTGAAAATAAAAAGTATCTCTTTCAAAAGTATTGTATTTGTAAAATTGAGCATCGTTACTAAAAACAGGAAGGTTCTGTTAATTAAAATAAAATTTTTAAGATGAAAACTTAGTTATATTTCAAAATACTTTCAGCACCATATAATCTACTTTTTATTTATTTACTTCGTTTTACTTTATTTATATAATATTAACTATTAATTCTATAACTTGAAAGCATAATTTATATACAATACAAGCTATAGTTGCTTATATTAATACATTAACAAATTATATCTAAAATATTTGTGAATACGTACTTTAAATGCGTGTTTTAAATTCCTCATAAATAAATTATCTGCCTTGCTTTTAATTCTAAATATTTTATTTTTTTATGTTTATTATATAAAATTTTTAATACATAAAATCTTATCAATTCTTTTAATATCATACAAACTGTAATACATAATTTCTAGAATGTATTTAAATTTAAAAAAAGAAAACGAACAAAATATTATGAATGATACTATAAATTTCAATTAAAATACGCTCTAAAATAAATGCACCTTTATTTATTATCGAAATTATATAATATATTAAATATATTAAATATATATATAATAAATGTTTTACTTTAAAATATTATTAAAATCTAAATATTATTAAATTTATAATATTATTTAAATAACATTTACAATTTGATTATTAGTATAATAAAACAAAATAAGATATTTTTCTTTTTGGCACTCATATAATCTTTAAAATATATCATCAATAAAAATTATACTTTAACAAAATAATTATACTGATAAATATTAATTTTCCAATATTTCCCAAAACGAATTTTTGCAATTAACAGATTTAATTAAATCTCTGTGAACTTAGTAACTTGCGCTGAGTCTCTATTTTAACACTTTATACTAAACTAAAATGAGTAAGAATTTTCAAAAAAATAGCACTCACTCATTACTTCATGATATAATTAGTTATAGATTTTTTTATTTATACTTACATTTTTTGATAATTTTGACGACTTATACCGTCACTCATCATTGAATTATAAATGTACATTATTTTTTATAATACACTTTGATTTTTAAAGATTGATTATTATACGTCATGTTTATTTATCAGTGCCAGTTAAAAAGTACTCTTTTTAAAGCTTACATATATTTTTCAGATTCATTATTCTATTAACATAATTTGTAAATGTCTAAGATATAATATTTTAGATACAAGATTAGAAAATTTTCTTCATAAAAATAAAATATTTATGGTCAGATTCGAAATTAGATTATAGATAATTTATAAAAGTGAACTAAAAAACTAATCAAATGTAAAAATTTTAAAATATTGTGTCATGTGATCAAAATGTACATCGCAGGTGAATTGGTCACATCAGTGATATATTTCACATTAGGAAGTGATGATGAGCATCTCGCACACTTTTTCGCCTTGACCAACTTTTATCCTTTTCTATTAACTCTTATTTGTTTCACGAGTTACTCTAGTATGAAAATAAGCAATATATATTAAATATAGTATATATAAGAGATGAGTATTTCAACTTCAATACTAAATATCGTAACAAGCAATAGTAAATTCAATTGTTAATATTGTATATTATGTTAAATCTTTTGTTTTTAGGAATTAAATATGATTTTATATATAAACTTCATGTTTAGACTTTTTTATATGAAAACAAATTTAAAAAATAGATTAATAATCCACGTTCTTACTTTTAAATTTCAAGATATTGAATTAAGAGTAGTAATTTTATTAAATAGTTATACAAATGTTATTATATGATAAAAATGAAAAATATCAAATTCTAGTTTGATTAAAGGTGGCAAACTGATTAATTATCATAAACGGAATATGTTTTAATGACAGTATGCTACAGTAAAGGTGAGGTATAATACATTTAAACCGTTCTTCATCCAGTATAAGTTACAATGAGACGCAGCATTATATTATCCCTTTAATTCAATGTCTAATTATATTATATGATTCAGTATAATAAGAATTTTATATAAGAATTTTATATAAGAAATTTATATGAGTCATAACTTAAGTGTACATAAAGAAAGTCTACATTTCATAGATTTAAGAAAATAATTAAAATCATAAATGTAAAACATTTATTAGAAATACGATAAAAAAACTAGTATTATAATATAAAAATTATAACCGAACAACTAAGGAAAAATTTAAAAACTTAACACTTATTAAGTTTTACAATTTTCACTAAATATGATTTCACCTTAAGAATTATTAATAAGATTTTAAATTAAACAAATATTTCAACTATATCATTATAAAAAAAATTATTAAACTTTTAACAATAGTTAAGGATATTATAATTGGTAATACAAAATTTTTAATTTAATAAAAAGCTAATTACCCATCAATTATTACTCTACTTACATAAACTATGATTGATAAAATAATAATATTCCGGGTCATTTTTATCAATACAAAATGAAGTTCATCATAAAGAAAACTATTCAAAAAATTCAAAGGACGTAATATAATAAAATAGCTTTAATCACTAAAATTAACAACCCAAATAAAATAATAATTTCCAATAGAAAAGTATGACTTAAAAATTATTTATTTAATTAATATCAATACGGAAAATGACATAAAATTCATTAAAAAATGTATATAATTACTACATTCATTGTTACAATTTCGCATAGAAAAAATAGATATTTGAAGATTCAAATGATAAATATACGATTTTTATTAGGTTGTAACTAATAATACGTTTACATAGATAAGTTTGTGTGATATTTACATATTACTAAAACATAAGCGGTACTAATTACAAATCAATCATTATTCTAGTTACTTAATTTTCATTCAGATAAATCGAACTCCATTTTCAATTAAAATTAGTGAGAAGGTGATATACGAATGTAACAAAAGCAGCAAGTTCAAATTCTTTCGATTAAATGTTTTGCCAATGCTTACGATGCCAGTACCGTACAGCTACAATTGTGACGTCAGCTTATCAGTCAAGGTTAATCACGTCGAAGCGACCCTGACCCCGAGCTAGACGAACTGTCTATTATTCCCGTAAACTTATACTGACATGACTTTGTTAATATTCACACCTGTAATGCTGATTACAAGTTGTTGACTTTAATAATATGTATTATATTTATCTCATTGTTTTTTTACTGAATATTTATTCGAGAATAAATATTATTTAATTAAAAAATTATTGCAGTACATATTACGAAAATTTATATTTCTGGCTAAAAGAATATTATTATATAATTTTTTTATTATCTGAAATATCAAATGACATAGAGAAAATCTATAAATAAAAAAAAATTGATATTTAATTTGAGAGATGATTCGAATAATAATTAAATAAAAAACAGAAATGTTTGTTCTTTTAAAACAATAACAGTAATCTGAAAAAAAATGTTTATAAAATCATAATATTCTGACATTAATTTATAATTCATAAATTTGAAAGTATTTCAAATAATATAATAATAAAGACTGAAAATTTTAGTATATGAACATTTTTTAATTTATGGCTGAACATATTTATTTCTTTTTTATCTAACAATGATATTAAAAATTTTATTTATGTATTTTGTGTAATATCAAGTATTAAAAAATAAATATGTTTTACAAAGGAAAGTTTCGTGTATTATAAATAATTTTTCAAGATATTTAGTAAAATCTCTGATACAATATTCCTCCTAAATAAAATAAAGGACATAAATACACTTTAACATAAGAAAACATTTAGTGCACTACCATGTCGTCACTTTGAGCGCTATTTCTAAAAATAAAGCCGCAAGCCAATTTCATATTATATGATGAAATTTTTCAATAACAGAAATCTCTATAGTAAAATGAAAAAAGATGAGTATAATCGTTGACTGCTTATCCCTCATAGTTAAAAATACAAAAAATACCCCCGAGAAATGGAATAGTAGAATGTGAAAATAAATAAGCCATAGTAATTAAAAGAACGCATTCACATATACTTAAAAACGAATAGGATTATGTATATATTTTTAAACAAATTATTTGAATCTGTATACTTAATATTGTTTATAAATGCACTATTATTGGTCAATTATACCGTATAGTTTGCCTCATATTAATTTAAATATGATAACTTTGTTTTCATTTTTCTATGACGTATGCGATGGTTTTGTTCAAATTATCATGCAAGCATTTTTACAATTTAATATGAACAAAAATATAATTCTGTGATCATATCATTAGAAACAAAAGTCATTTACATATTTAGATATACTTTGATAAAATAATATATATATATATATATATATATATATATATGTATATTTAAATAGCGTAACAATTATTTTGAATATATATTTAATTGAATATGCTTAAGTTTATTCTTTTTCAAAGATCCGTTGTATTATTTTAATATAAATTATTTAATAATCTAAATAGATTTTAAATAAATAACTACATTAACAATATTATAAATAAATCATGGTAATTAAAAATATTTAATTAAATGCATTATTTTTATCGCTATATTATCATTCGTGATAAATAAGTTATGTTACATACATATTACTGTAATAAATTAGTGTAAAATTTCTTTTAAGTTTATATAATCGTAAAAATGCTATAAATCTGTTGCTAGAATATGTATTTTTTCCATAGAATTTGCAAGAAAATTTGTTGTATAACTGCTGTATAGTACTTTACGTTACAAATTTGGCTTATCTGTTAAAAGCTTTTCCAAGATAAAAAATATCGAATGATATTTTCATTATTTAGTATTGAATATCATAAAAATTGACCTTGTAACAGAAAAAGAAAAAATAAGATGAGTCTTTATGTAGTAAATATATGAGTAATTAAATAAAATTATATGTATTTAAATTCTTGTAATCATTTAGCAAGCACAAAATAGTGTTTTACATGAAAATAAAAATAACTTATAGTTTTCTATAAATTAAATTAAGTATTATGTTTCGGAGAATTAAATTTCAGTACAAATGGGCTCAATTAATTTATTAAAATACTTCTGAATGATAACTTCTGAAAAAGTACCTCCAATAAGATATGCAATAATGAGCGTTATGAATAGATCAGCAAAAAATAAAATTGAATAGAAAATAATCTAAAATAAGAAGAGGTAACAATCCTTCTCTTATTTGTAAATTTAACTTTTACATTTCGTTAAGTTATAATCTTTAATATTGTGTTCAATATATATATTTACAGTGCGTGCACATTAATTATTTATTGATATTAAGAGTATACAGATACAAAATTAATAAAAAAAAATTGACTAACGTTTCTCTTTCATAGAATTTTTTTATTTATACTCATTGATTATAAATGAACATCGAGTAGGAAGAGCCAGATATTAAAAAGCACTCCGGTTATTTTAAAAAATTATTCTAATTCTTGATCTTGAACAACCCAGCAGCCTTTTCTTCATATAAAATGATCTTTTATTTTCAGAATGACCGACCACTGTTTATATTTTCGACCATTACTTATGTATGTCGACTATTAAAAAAATTATGAATACTTATTTGTATAAGTCTTTTGAATTAATTTTAAGCTACTCATAAGTATTTTACGATGTTTGATTTTAAACTATCATAGCTTAAAATGATATTCTGTATATATTTAATTGTCATTTCATTTCTTTTTTTAAATGAAATTAAATGTTACCATTATTAAATAAAAGTACAATAAGTGCCAACATTTTTACACTTCAAAATTATTGTCATATACCTATATATATAATGAAAGTGTATTAAAACCATATTACAATCATATTGCAATTTTCCAATAAATTATTATTTCCCAATATTTACATATGCAAGCTCCTCTAATAAAATGATGTATATAGTAATATAGTTTTAATTTTATAATTGTATATTTTATTATGAGCAAATAATAATATAATTTAATATAAAAATTCAAAATTTTATGTAAAAATTATTTATGTCAAGAAAAAAAATCACGAATATTTTTTATTATTTTTAAACTCTATAACATTTAAATTTGTATATAATTTAAAATGAATTAAAACATGTTTAACTTACAAATATTTAAACATAACATATTTATTTTAAAAGTTATCAAAAGTTATTTATGTTTAAATAAAGCATATACAATAGTTATTTATGTTCATTATTATATATTTTGTTTATATTAAATTGTTAAAAAATAAAAGTATTGGTTTGAGTTCAAAAAGAATAATCATAATTGAAAATTCATGTAAATCTAAGAATTTTGTAAACACAATATAAAAATCTAGTATTTATAATAAAAAAAAAAAGTAGTACTATAATAAATAAATAAATAATTTTTAAATTATTTAAACTATTATTATTCACACATTTATTTAAATTTGTATTATACTTATATATATATCTATCGATCTATTTATATATTTAACCATCTATCTATTTAATTTTTATTTTTCTCTCTTCTTTTAGCTATCTATCTGTTTTAACGCCATTCGTAACACTGTAAACAATTTTTCCTTTGCTACTTGTTTGACATCTAATTATTAATTCTTTTGTCATCTCTTTCTTTTATGAAGACAAGGATCCGATGTTCCTTTTCATCTTCACACCTATCCAATTATACTGCTGCATGTATTTTCTTAAGTACCTTTTTGCCATGTACTATTGAATCAATGCCAGCTTTATTCTCGCCTTCCGAAAATGTTTCAAGACTCAAAGAAATGCCTTTGACTTGCTAATTCCATTAAACTCCACGCTATTAATACTTTTATTTCTTCCTATGTGTACTCGCGAATAGAAATTATCATATATCTTGGTTTCGACAACTGTATAACTATACAATGAAACTTAGAGTTCAAGAGTAATTAACTTATTATTTCTTTCATGATCAAGTTCTCGAAGACAAACGAGTAATTAAAAGATCATTGATATTTCACAATGTTATCGTCATAAACACGCTTACTCGATCATTAATCATGAGCTTTTGAAAAATTTACGCGTAGTGTGTCGTCATTAGTTGTTATATATTATATGAATATTTGTTATATTTTTTAAGCAATGTGCCTTTCTATTATACTAAATTTTATTCTAATCAATAATAAAAAAATGTACAAAACATTTATAGTACAATTACATTTATTATAATTTACATATAAATTTCAAGTTCGATTAACCAAATAAACTATAAGTAACTACGCGCGTAAAATTAAAAATTCAAATACATTCGTATTTATTAAAAATAAAAGAGAATTCATTTCTTTAACACAAAACTGTACAATTATAATGATAGTACTTAACTTTCAGAATCAATATAAGCGACGAAACGTAGAAGCAAATAAGATTAACAATGAAATATGGATATAAAATGAGTTCGTAGCAAATTTAAAAGCATTTTATACTTAAATATCTCCTATAAAATACTGAAAGCAAATAATCTCCTTAAAACTTTCTGAATTAATTATTGAAATTTATTCTTTCAGAAAAATAAAACAATTATATAAATAAAATAGGTATATAGAATTAGAGTTAGAATTTTAAATATGGGAAATTATAATTTCTTAAACTTCTCCATCTTCATTTTTGTTAATTATCCTATATATCTACATATGCTCTATAATTGCCTAAAGAAAATTATTTGAAAGTAGAAAAAATTTTTTCCGAAAATGATCACCATTGAACTAAATATATCATACAATACGATAAAACTACCATAAAATCCTGAAATCGAAACGTAGCTATTAATTTGAGCAGAAAATGTAAACGGAGTTAAAGACAAAATCTCGGATATAGAGCAATGACTCTTTTCGAAGGGAATATACGATTTACCGCTAGACTGTGACTCAACTACTCGTGCTGTGAAATTCGATTGTCATCGCCAAAGCATTGAACAGACCTTACAGAATCATGAAATTGACAATCTATTCATATTTTTCAATAAGTTAATTTTATTTTAAAATTCTATCTACCTAAAATTGCTAAAATATCGATGATTTCATTAGTGAAAACCGTAAAATAATGAAATAAAATCGATTTTATACATTATGTATTACGAAAGACTTTTTAAGATATCCACGTCATTTTAAAAATTTATACCCTTCATTAAAAGAAAGTATTTTAGAAGTTTTCTTTAGGAGGAAAGAATTCTAGAAGTTTTTCTTAGGAGGAAAGTATTCTGGAAGTTTTCTTTAGGAGGAAAGTATTCTAGAACTTTTTTTAAATTGTTGAATATCAGTACCTATTTTAAATATTTAATTATAGTTTTTAAAATAAATAGATTTAAAATTTTTATTAGTTAAAATATATTAAATTAAATAAAATATAAACAGACAAAACTACAAACAAAACGATCAGAAATATATAAAATACAATTATAATATTGGAATGCAAAAATAGATCTAAATATTATACCTATTGTAGCTACATATAATCTGGATAAATCTGGATAGATCCATATATCTGGATTGAATGAATAATTTATAATAGTGGTACTTTATATTTCTTTTCCCATCTTTTATATCGATATCTCTTCATTTTTCGTATATATCGAATATATATTTGTTATTAGTTTAATAAGTAACATATTATATTATTTTTACGTATTTTAACAGGATGAATAACTTAAATCATTATATAAAAGATTACATAAAATCATAATTTATAAAAAAAAATTATAAAAAAAAGAAAGCTTAAATAATTGAATTTTCCTTTGCAGCGTTTAATACTTACTAACATTGTAAAAAATTAATTTCAATTCAAATTGCAGAAAATAATATAAAAAATAAAATTCTCGTTATTACAATGTTATTTGGAAATAGTTGAATATATGTATAGATAAAAATACACATGAAGTATATAATTTATAATATTCTACCATCAAACTATAAACACGTGATTAATAAAAAATAGGCTAGCAATGATAGTAAAAAATTAGATCAATTATAATAAAGAAGTCATTTTCGTGTTTCATGTAATGTATAATTAAAGGTTTTATTGCCGTTCGAGTACTATGTTCTGGAGGCTATTGTTGCTCTTTTTATTCATTATTGTAGAAATTTTTATTATTGAATCAAAGCTGAGAAATAATCGAACACTGAGATAGGATTGAATTTATAATTCACTCGGAACCAAAAATTCACAGTAGTATTTCACGTGCGCATTAAATTATAAATCTATGATGTACGCCGTTTAGCATATTATTCGTTATTACATTTCACGCTCGAATATTCATTTACTCTTTGATATTAGCAATAATATAGTGTAGCGGTCAGTTAGTGATTTCATAATTATACATTTTTCATAATGTAATATTATTCGTTCTTTATAAAAAAACTATTACAGTGTTGGACGATTTTCTTATAAGTTATAAGTATAAAACATATAGATGAAAAAAATTAAATTTTTTATTTTTAAATAAAAATCATTTTTAATTTTAATTATTATTGATAAGAATGGAATAATTCTAATAATAATAATAGTAGAATATAATAATAATAATAAAATTAATAATAATAATAGAATAATAATAAACACATTAAATATATTTTTAATTATTCATATAAAAATATAAAATTACTTTGTAAAGTTTTATACAATGGTTTATTTGATAAAATATATATATCAATTAAAAGAATCTTATATAATATAATAGCACATTATTTTAAATATACGTTTATATTGATAAATAAGTTTTGGCGCATTGATAAATTATATCTTTGCGTCTAAAATAGAAATAATAATATAGTAAAAAAAACCATAATATTAAAATATTAAAATGTACATAGTTTTATAAATGTCTTTTAAAGGTCCGTGAATTAGAAGATACTTTTGTATATGATTACTATATCGAAAAACCATTCGCTTACACTTTTACTATAAATTTCTACAGACAGATAATGAATAGATTAAATTTTTGTTTACTTAATTTATATCCTTAACAGTAATACATTAATAGTTATTTATTTTTAAACTTAGTAGCGACTCATTGTAAAGTATAACTAATATTAATTATTATTTATATTTTAGAATAAATTTCCCAGTTTTTAGATTATTTTTAGATTTTTAGATTTTTAGACTATTTAAAAAAGATTTACATGGCTATCATCACATAATGTTTTATAAATAGGTTCATACAATGGATTTTTAAAATAATTTTTTTTACAAAATTATATACAATTATTAAATCTTAAATATAATTCAAATTTTTATAATTATAAACAATAATATGAAAATCATTTAAAGTAATTTTATTATAAATACTTTTTTTATTATTTTCATATTAGTTTTTTTATTTCATAGAAAACTGAGTTTTCCATTTAATATATATTTATATAAAAATGTGAATTTTTCAACAGAAATCATAAAAAAACTAATTATTATAATTTAAATAGAGTAAAATCATTTTACAAAATACAAGTAAAATTAAATTTTATTTATTTTCATGATCTGCAGATATTGAAAATTATATAATGTTCTCAAAATATAGCTTATAACTCAATAAATATGGAAATTCTGTGATCAATAGATTATCATTTTTAATTTATTAATTTTAATATTTATTAAATAAACATAAAAAATAATAATGTATTCATATAAACGATGTGAAACATAAATATTTTTTAGTTAAAAATATTTAAATTAATAAATAAATTCTATAAAATGTTTAGATTTTGTTTCACATTATAAATAAAATCATGACGATTACAAAATTAAGTACCAATATACTGTAGCGATTTTTATCTACAATAATTGAATTATAATATTTAAATATAATCAATTAATCAAGATGAATTAAAGTAAATTATACAACTCAATCATAATTAATTAGGTATTGTTAACATCGATCTAATAATAATTCTGTCAATCAAAATTAATTGAATTTCTCATAAATGTTAAAATAGATAAAATACCAATTCATGATCGTTATTGAACATTTCGGATTTAAATATTCTAATGATATATTAATAATTTTATTTATTTTTATATTATTAGTTAAATAGTCATAAAATATGTTTTTACCATTAAACATATTAATACATATTAATAAAACATATTAATTTATATTTACAAATTTTGCATGTTATTAAATATACTAAGTTAAAACAAAGTTGCATTAACTAATATTTAACAGGTTGTTTTTAATGATTTCGATTAAATCGATACATTTTAAATTTCTTTGCATTCGATTTTCTTAAAATTTATTTCTTTACTTATTTCTTATTTACAATTTGTATTAAAATAAACATCAATAATTCACTAATTTCGTACTAAATTTTTATTTTTTCCTAAAAAATTCTTACTGTTACGGTTTCTATAACAATTCGATTAAAAAATCAATGAATCATATCACATATCATATATATTATAAAAATTTCGAATTCTTACACAAAAATCGATATTTAGCCTTTGGTACATTAAGTAAATTTTATAAAATTATATTTACCATTTAGAAATACATCAAATTATTTAATAAATCATAACTTAATATTTCTACAGCAATATAAATTAAATCTTTAAAAAACAAAAAATATTGAGATTAAAACTAACTGACTTAATAATGTACTGATACCTAATAAATCTTCAACCAAAGGTTTTATGATTGATTAAATTGATATTTTGGTCTGTAAAAAAAAAATTTCAGAAAGACATTTATAATAATTATATATATTGCTTATGATATGTCTGAGCTTTAAGAAACAATTCGACTCGATAGTAGTACTTCGACTCTGTAGTAACAACCTTTTAATATGAGAATACGGTTTTCCGAAAATGAAATTTAATTGCTAAGAACAATGCCAAAACATGGCGATGATTCCAATATTAATTGGTCGCTGCACTTTATTTTATTTATTTTATTATGCAATTTATTTAGATAAATAGACAGTTACGATTTATAATATAAACTTAGAATATACAGATAATTTTATTATGTTAACTTTAATAAGAATTTAAAAATAGATTTTTCATTTGAGATATGAATTAATTGATTATTTAGTTTTTAAGAAAAATTAAATAAGAAATAATATCTGGAATAAGAATTTTTATCATAAAAGAAGAATATTCGCTATTTAACATAGTCATTATTTTAATAAATTTTAATAGTAATGTTCATTCATCCCGTTTTATGTTTATTCTAAATCCATATGTTTACGAAAATGTAATCGACTTTTTTTCATAAACAGTTATACATGGTATGAAAATTTAATATAATTTTATCTATGTTATAATTGAAATGTAAGAAGGTTATTTTCAACTAAAGAGCTTGACTTAACTATTTTATGCATATTTATTCATACTATTACTTTCAATATTTTGAATAATAACAATGTGAAGAAATTAAAGACCAAAACATCTAAAAATTTTTACAAAAATATTTTGACTTGAAATAGATTAGTTCCATTAATACATATAGTTATAAAGTACCTATAAGAAGAAAGTATATATACATATTTATATTTACATATTTATACTATATACGTTATAACCCATGAAATTTAATTAGATAAGTGTATAAAATTAATGATTTTATTGCTACTTTATTTATAAGCCCACCAAAAAAATTTAATTAATTGTAAATTGTGAGAATTAGTAAAATATATAAACAATATAATTATTATGCACTTTATATTTCATTTTAAAATATATAAATTTATTTATATAAAAAATTAATTTTATTTAATATAATTAAGAAAATACTATTAATTATATTAAATATAATTAACAAAATACTCTTAATTAAATTAACTAAAATAGTTTTATCAATCAAATGCCATATACAAATAATATAAATTTACTATTTCTTTTAAATTTAAAAAATTAAAATATGCAATAAATAAACTGATTAGTTTCATAATTAATATAAGTTATTTATATAATATAAGTTGAAATATGTATTGCAAATATCAATTCTGATTTACACTTTTTACTTGTAAATAAATACTGTATCTTATAAATATCGTATCGTTATATAAAAAATTAAAATAATTTCTTAGTAATAAAAAATTAAAACATTTTACTCTATACGATTTATTAACATTTAATTAGATTATTTTATATGGGCAAATACTCTACAAACATAAAAATAATGCAGTGGGTCATTATTATATACTTTTTAAAATATTTCAACATTATTTTTTGAGGAACATCACACAAAGTTTATTGATCTTAGCCTATTTGTCTTCATGTATTAATATTTTAATAATATAATAATGCATTTACCAAATAATCATATTACTAATGTTTGCATTAGTATAGTGATATTTTAATACTTAAATAATTTCTATGTATCAAATAATTATATTAGCACATATTAAATGGCAAATGTTGAGTAATATTCATGTTTTAACTATAATAGTTTTCTAATGAATATTTAATACTGATTTATCTTATAAAAGAAAGATATCTTATAACCAGTTTTATTATTGTTTTATTATTACAGAATTATTTATTGTTATTATATCATGTTTAATAAAATTCCGTATAAATTTAAATAAAGTTTTTAAATATGTTGTTTATTATAAAAAGTATCTTAGAAATTTGTTTGCAAAAATTAATATGTTTGATTTATCAGTATTAATTAATATTTTTTAAAAATAAATTAATTAAGATTAAACCATAACGATTAATTAATTTAAGAATAAATTAAGAACTAATGCAAGAAAATTTGAAGTATATATATAATACATTTTGTTACACTTAATAAAGTCTATACAAATTATAATATTGGACATTTTTTAAATAATATATTATCATGTATAACAATGAAATACTCATAATGATAAAATATAATTTAATCAAATATAAATAATTATAGATATTGAGGCAAATATTTTAAAACTCTTTTAGCTGAAACGTGTAAAATATACTGATAAAGAAAATAAATTAAAAAATTTATAAAAGGAATATAAACAAAATAGCCTGGAACTTTTCTATTTTCAAGTATTAATTATGGAGGCTTAAAATAATGATTAATTTCCCTAGCAATATTATAATATATGAATTGTTTTATTACTTATGACGTTTTAATTCTATTGCAAACTAACATTGTTACTTTGAGAGTTGTTCTAAGCAATAAACGGATATGAACTATGTATAACAATATATTATAATTCAAAATTAAGATAATTTGTTTAGGATATTTATATATAATTGTGATTTTTAGTACAATAAATATCTATTTTATATTTTTATATATTTATAATTTTTTTAGAAAGAGTTCAAGCTTTATTTATTGTCTTAATTATTATTATAAATAATACAATTTTCCAATATAATACAATAATACAAATTATTTCAACTGATAAATTTCATTAATATAAAACATATTTTATTAATACTTTGAATTATCTAAAAAATACTTAATTTTTTAAAAATATTTTCCTTTATACATCCATAATTTTTTTCATGTGCACATAAATCATTATTAATAAATATTCAAGTATTTTTCTAATTATTTTTTAAATAATTTACCTTATATGAATAATTTTATTATAATCCTAATTTACTCTCTGTATATATACTAATTTACTCTGAATTATAGATATTTCCACAATCAGAATTTTAATATATTAAGTTATAATATTTTTCACATATTGTTCAATATATTATCTAACATATAATACTCTTTTTACAGTAGTAGATTTTTTCATAATTTATTGCTAATATAAATAATAAAAAAAGTAAGTAATAAATATGTAAACAAGTATAATGGAACAAAATTAATAAAAAATTAATTTTAATTATACATATTAACGTTGAGAGTATATTAAGAAATTAAGAATGTATTCTTTATAAACTTAGTATTGAACAAATTTTTAGACCTCATAAATCTTAAAAGCTATAATAATATATTTATTTCATATTAAACATAAAATTATAATTATTTGAGAATTTAAAAAATCTATTTTATTTAAAAAAATTTTATTAAAAAAATGTATTAATAATTTATCTAAAATATATTAAATAATAATTCATCTAAATTAAAAAAACGTATTATCCATCACTCGAAATAAATTAAAAAATGGGCAATGAAAATGAATCAACTAAAAATCCCGAAATAAATTAATGCATTTTGATACAGTGCGTTTAAGAGCCTAAACAATATTCAGTAGGTAAGTAAACACTTAATAAACATGAAGTATATTTAGTTCTAGATCCACCGACATTATAAAGAATGAATTCGTAATATAATATCCAAAAATATCTTGAAAACAACAATAGGACACAACCTACTTGTCCGCAAGTCAGTGACCGTTGTGAATGATGTAGAGCGAATTGTGGCTCCGCTCCTCTTTGCACTTAGTGGTTAACGGCATCGTCAGAAATACGGTCCGCATGTCAAAAATACAGCTCTGATACACCCAGGTATGTAAATACTCTTATCACGATTCCCAAAAGACTAATCCCATTCCTCGTAATTTCATGACACTTATTTTTTCCACACCCGTGTTACACTTTGCTTTAACATCGAATTCCTCTCTTTTAATTTTAACGATCTCTATAATATCGCTTAATACACAATTTGAAAAATTTCTTACAGTTTTAGACTCTTTATAAATATTTTTTCAAAAAAATAAGATGAGCAACAATGCTACAACTATAAATTATGGTGCTCATTTATAATTATACTATCATATAAACTAAATTAATTGTATATTTCAATATTAAGTAAATTAATAATGAATAGAAAATAATAATGAATAGAATATTAATATGATGCATAGTGGAGTTAACTTTGTCGACAATATGTCCATAACAGTAACTGGTGACAGCTAATATATTTAGTTAGTAACTGAATTATGACAATCAATAAAAAAGGCAACACAGATAAATAGAGTATAAGATTGCGGACACTATTAAAATTATTGTACTAATGCTTAGAAATAGATTTTTCATTTTATCTGATTTTATATGTGATTTAATAATTCGAAAATTTCGTTAACTTTTAATCAATATATCATTAGTCTAAATATATAAATAATAATCACTTATTAAGAAAAATTATACAAGTTTGTTGTATAATTTTGTTACATAAATAAAAGTTCACAAAATATCAAGATGTAAATAAAAAATTTTTACAATTAATGCAATTAATTAAATCAAAATGAAATTTTTAAATAAATGTCAAAAATCTGAAAAATCAAATTTTCCATGAATTATTTTCTTGAATTTTAGTAATACATCATTTTAAATTGAATTGCGTTCAATCCCTGTACACTGATTTTCAAATATTCCCTTATTGATGAACTTCTTAAAGAGATAAATACTATAAATTATTTTTAATTATCGTGTAATGACTTGAATCAGAATAAATCCGAAATCAAGGCTAACATACATCCTGTGGCATAGATCACCACTTTGTCATCTTGTGGAACGCTATGCTCTTATGCAACTGAGTATGATCCTTCATGATTTTTAAACTTCAAGAAGTCATTTATTATTTCGTACAATTTATTTGTACCTCTGGCACAAAATCAAAAGAACGATTTGTATTCTTTTTTTATTAACGTTCAGTGAAACAAATGAAATATCGATTTCATAAAATGTCGAAAATAGGTTCAATTAAAAAATATTATAATAATTGACAATTTTAATATGAATTATATATATAATTAAATGTTTGTAATAAAATTGGAATTCAATATAATATATTTAATAACATATTTTACTATTTTATAAATTCAAATAATTTTAATTTTTAATTATTTTATCTTTTACCGAATACATTTATTATAGATATTAAGAATATTATATTTCTTCGCGTAACTTAGAATACTTAAATGATATAAGCAAATAAAACTTAAAATAAAAGTAATTATTGTATATAAATGTTAGCGATAGAATTATAATTAAATTGTAAAATCTTTCTCTAATTACAAAATATTTATAAGTATTATTGTTTTGAATAATTATTATAAAAGTCAGAAGTTTCTATTCTATTGTTTAATACAGTAAATTAATCTTTTTTACAAATCTTAAAATACTGAAAATTATACTTTACGGATTAAAATTAATCATGCATTTCTTCATCCGTTAAGTTTTTTTCTATTAAACAATGAATTAATTTTTCCAGTAAAAATTAAATTTCTAATTATAATCATTAAAAATTTCTGAATAGTAAAATTTTATAATCTCCTCATATGAAACAATTTTCAATAGTAAATCAACCAATATGCTACTGGTATAATAACATGTTTCGTAATGGAAACACTTTGTTTCTTTTTAAGCTATCCAACTTATTTTGAGTGGATTTGGAAATAATAATTAAAACACGAATAAATTAGTATCGAATGAACTGATACAAATTAACTGAATGTTTATGCCAATAATGATAGGAGCTCATTATTTTATTGGTATTATAATATTGCTAAATTTATTAAATACTATATATATATATATATATATATATATGAGATTATAATACAAATATTATCTATAATCAACATTAATTTACAATTTCATTAGTTTAATTTGTAAACGTGTATTGATTTTTTGGTATAAAAGTTTCTAAAAATTTAAATAATTAAATTTGAATTATAAATAAGTTAAAGCTAACAATATTATTTAAATTTAATTACTATGTTAACATTTTTTCGGAATTACTTTTCGGTTATAATTAAATACTCATATTTAAACCACTGATAAATTCAATATATCTACTAAAGAAAAATTAATATCTTGAAAAAATAATAACTTATATTTACTAAAAATATAAAAATATTTTATGACTGAAAATTACAAGGAATGTTCACTATATTTTATAAACAAATTGAAAGACTGGTTTAAAACAAATAAATTGTCATCTGAAATTTTGAAACTTCCAAATTCTAGATTTGTTTCCTGAATGTCTTCCATTACGCAAGCTCAAAATGTATTTCCAAGTTTTTCATTTATAATCAATAGCAGATATCAACTGATATACAATAATAATTTTTATAACTAGTAAAAAATTACACATATTGTTGTTATATAAAACTCATTATATAATATCAATATCATTAATAATTATTCATTGTGAATTAAATCAACGTGGCATTGTTAATAGTATTGATTTTAATAGTAAAAAATTTGGTTTTTCATAGTTAAATTCAAACTTCGAAAAGCAACAAAAAATGAACACAAAATACAGGAAGCTTATATAAGTAATAAAATAAATAAATAAAAAGGAAGAAAAAACTCATTGATTATATTATTATTATTATATGTCTTTATAAACTGTAAATCTACTGAATTATAAAGTAAAGCTATAACCTTGATTATTATCATGATTTATATGCAGTAGCAACTCCAAAAATATTAATTAGGTATTGTTGCATTAAAGTAAGCTATTAATAATGAAAGTGATATATCCTATAATCTTATGTACTCAATGAATGACAGTAAAGTCTGTATATAGACTGTATATATTAAATTATATAAGAACGCCACACAGATAAACGATTAAGAAATTATTTTTAAAATAGTACAACTTCTTTCAAATGCTAAAATGATATTATTTATTAAAGCACACTATTTTGGAATATTATTTGTAGTAATCACTACAATTGGGAAGAGATGTTGAAAATATTCATAATGTAAATAAATCTGAATCTGAAAGTACGAGAAATTGTCCGCTTCAGTTCACGCGAATCCTTCCCAATTAAAAGCAGAGCCGTGTTGTAATAGCAAGTCAGCATCGAGCCTCCGGACATCCTTGAATGGAATGCGGACCCTGTGACTCAGGCGCACTTAATTATCGACTTGCGATCAATGTCTTTCTTTCTGAATCACTATACAGTGGCGCTCAAAAGTTTACGTCACCCGTTAGCTTTGACCTTTCGCCTACGGCCTCACTCCTGCTAGCTTAGTATCCTTCAACGATAAAATCAATTTGGTGTACAAATTAATGTATCACTTTAGTACTTTTCGTAAGGTGTAATTTGTTCTCGCTGTTATGTAACATAGGTTTAGATCTTGAATTTTTTGTTTAATATAATTAAGTAAGTGTGCTATCTCTATCAATTGTTAAAAGAACCTTCAAAATATAGACTATTAACTGTTTTGTTAAAAAGGTAGTGAAAACATAAATTTTTTGAATATTGATATTATTTAATAATTGTGTATAGTACAAAAAACCTTAGCTTAAATGTTTAACCGTTAATTGTAAACGTAATAAAAAGTTAAATTAACATAATAATAGAGTTTTAAAAATATACGAATGAATTCAAAGATATAAAATTAAGATTATTATTTTTTTAAGATTATGATTAGATATAAGATTATTATTTCTATGTTATAATACAATATTCTCTTAATTCGTATTATAAGTTGCAAAAGTAAATTCAAAACTTTGCGCCCCTACTGTTTCTTGATAAATATATGTACAATTATACAATAAAAAACTTTAAGCAATTTATTTGTTTTCTCTATTATTAGCTTTGATTAATTACAATTAATACAATATATAGACGTATTTATATTTTTTCACGCACCAATAAAAATACGATTTTCAGGGCCTTAAATGTCTTATAAATAGACTCTATATCAATAATTTTTGTAAATAAACAATAAGTATAAAAAATATCGATAATATGTAAGGCTTTAGAAATAAATTAATTTCTTGAAGGTACTATTTTAAATAACTTATAATTATTTCAGTTGTTACATTATAAAAGTTAATTAAAATATACTTGAATTTGTACTAAAAGTTAATTTTCATTATTTGTACTGTAAGATGTATCTAATCAAATCTTTTATGTTTATTAAAGGGCATAAATCGCGGAAATAGAAATAACTATGAAATACTATTGTTTTATTGCAGCGTAAGATTCTGTGAGTATAAAGGAATATATTTTCCAAGGTGAGTGGCATTTTATCAACTTTGCTTTTCTACTGAGAAAAACATTAAAATTGATTTCTCTTGAAGCATAAGTCTATTTTTCTAGTTTACGAGCTATCATTGTTATGCACATCATTCTTTATTGGTAATATTTATTTATAATCATATTTATATCTTTTTTCGAACTATAAATAAATCACCACCAGAGTTATTGAAAATTGATATTTCTTTGTGATGTCCGGATAATTCAACTATTTTTATCGTTCGTATTTTTTAATGCAAAATTTTTCAAATTATATGATTCAAAGAAAGCAAATGAAATTAAAATTTTAATACCATATATGTCACATCAGGGTTTGATTTTTATCAAACTTTTAAAAATTTTATATAATGATTGTTCTCCAATCAATATGAATTTTTAAATAATAAAAATCAAATTGAAGGTGCATTATAGACGAATTTCGTAGATACACCAAAAATAATAACAAAATCGTAAATAATGCATGATAAATTATTCAGTTATTTCTGTCTGCTTTAAAAATACCAAAGCAAATCATATTTATCTGTTAATATATTTAACATATTGAAACCAACAATCGTTGACAAACAAAAGCTTGTCAAGTTTATTATATTTGAAATAACGAGCAGAAGTTGTAATAGTGTTTAACCTTTCAGTAGAAAATACTTACAGAAATAATAAAAAAATAACTAGAAAAAAGATAAAATAGATTTTTCATAAATAACGTTGATTTGAAGCAATTTAACAATTTAAAATACGTTGCATTAAAAGATATTAAATCAATTCATAATTGATAATAAAAATTTTATTTAACGATGATTTGTCAAATTCAGTTTATTTACTTACTGCAACATTTAGGAAACTGTTACTATATAATTAAATATTTGAAACTTATAAAATATACCCATATAATGTATTATGTATAAAAAAATCACAAATAATATGTAAATATGTTATAAAATGGTACAGCAAATTTAATTCACGTTTATTTAAAAAAAATTAAGTTACATAACATTTTCATTTAGTAATTTAAAAATTAAATTTGTGTTTTAATGCGAATAAAATATTATAGATGTAGATTCAACATTTAATATATAAATATGGTTTAACCGATTTCCATTACAAACAATTATCTGTATCAAAAGCTAAACGAAGGTATTCACATTCCATGACTAATAACTGATTTACAGCTTGCTACCATCGACTTATGTTTTCAAAGTCTTAATCGAACTATAATCGAAACGTAGTTAGAAACGAAGCAAGCTAAGAATTCTCAGCGGAAATCATCTGAAACGGTTGTTAAAAATGTCAAGCAGTCCGATAATGATTATCATACTTTAATTATATGTTACGATTTTGCAGAAATTTTCATTTTTTCAATGACTCATCCTTGATCTAATTCCACAAGACCAAAGATCCTGAACTTGCTTCACCTATGAAAACTC
Source organism: Ceratosolen corneri (assembly GCA_030522565.1). Classification (NCBI taxonomy): domain Eukaryota; kingdom Metazoa; phylum Arthropoda; class Insecta; order Hymenoptera; family Agaonidae; genus Ceratosolen; species Ceratosolen corneri. The sequence goes on from JAPYYT010000307.1 coordinate 45,911, forward strand.
CGCAGTATCAAGAGCGAAAGCTTCTTAATATCTTAAATCCTAGATATATTTTGAATATTATTAAATATTAATCATAAACTTTTCATTAGAATTTATTACTGTCGAAATGCATCGTTAAAACTTAATGATTTATCTATGCTAAAAATTTTAACAGAAAACGACGTTTGCATTAAACTTTTATTTAAATATGTATAGCTCATATATTATATGTTATTGGAAATATATTTAAATTTTTAAAATATAATTTTTTCAATTTTAATGTTTTATTATGCATTTTTATTATGTTTATGTAATTTGTATTACGAAAAGAAAGTAATTAGTATATTATCGTACTCCATATATTATTATTTCGATAACAAAATTTAAATAAATATTTTTAAAGTATTTTTAACAATTCAATTATATTCAATAATAATAAAAAAAAATATATATCTTTATAAACATTGTTTTTTATAAAAAGTATAAATTATTTATAACTATAATAAAAACACTAGGATCAGACATTGAAGATATAAGATATAGATTTTTCAATATCAATAATACTATGGTAAGAGTTTGTAAATCAGTATTATAATCTTTGTATTAGATATCATAATAATTTCAATATAAATGACTAATATATATATATGAACATAAATGTTGAAAAATTTAATCTGAACGTATTGCACAGTACATTAAATAAACTAATAAAATGAACTATCAATAGTAACGAATGATATCATAGAAAAAATTATTTCGTTATTTATTATTAGATAAGTTCTTGATTTAAGAAAAAATATATCCATTTATTTATATATCATTACTCCATATATTCATTCGTTTTAATAGAAATAGTAAAAAATAATTCTATTTTATTACTAATTGCACTAATATAGGACTTTTTTTAATAATAATAAACTGATTTTAGCCATCATTATTTTAATTAATTGTATAAATATTATTGATAATATATTATATACAGAAAAAGACAGATATTAAATTAATTTTATTCAAATGTACATCAAAAATATTTTAATAAGTCAATAAAAAAGATATACAAAATCATGTCCTCTATTATTAATTTTGTTCTTGAAAAAAAAGTATACAAATGCAAAATTATTTGCACGTGAGTCACTTATGTTATTAATTCAACTATTTCTTGAAAACCAAACAGATTTAATCTTTTTTATAATAATTTTATCACACCGCAGAAGAGAACATCATAATTTTTTTCGCACATACAAATACAGTAGACAACAGTGACTAAATATCTATGTATAGATTTTGCAATTATACATATAAGCATATATTCATATTATGACAATGAGCTCAATCCATATTAAGTTATAATATATGTGGTTAATTATTTTTTATTTTCATATAGTGTACTTTTATATAGTCTATTATTTATTACATCAATGATTCTAGGTTATAAATTATTACTTGATAATTATATTTAACAATAATTATTTAAATATTCCGTTTTAAATATTATAATTTATAATAAAGATTACTTAAACTTATTTTGTTTATTATACATAATTTTACAATATGAAAATCGATTCCATAAATTGTTACTTTAAATATACATATGTGACATAAATATTTTATATCCCTCCTTACACACAGAAAAATTGTACTGAAGTATATCGTGAACGTATTCTCACATTTCCTGTATATAATTTGATTTTGATGATTACAGTTACTATAACTCTATGATTTTTTAGGATAATTATGCTTTTTATCTTTTATTGTTTTATCGAAAAATAATACATTTAATTATCATTGTACGTTTTATTGCCAAAATTATAGTTTTCAATAATTAAGGGTACAAACATTAAAATATCTATTAATAAATTTATACAAGTATTTAAAAAATCTATAGTAATAACTAATTGAAAAATAATACTAACTATGTTTAAAATTAAAAAGAACCAATAGAAATAATATTATAACAATTAAAATTACGTTTAGCACTGCATAAATATCATGCAAATTATATTATATCTAAAAATCGAATATAAAATTTATATTTCTTTGATAAAGACACAAGATATATTTAGTATGATAATTTATTTAATATGTTAATATGATAATTTTAATACGATAATAATTACATTTATTTTAAAAAATTCTAGAATTATTTTTAATCTACTCATTGGTGCACTAAACTGAATATATTATTAAAAATTATAAAATAAATGTTTGTTTTCACTAAAAAGGTAATCAGTTTATATATAGTTAATTTATACATCATAAAAAATTCAGAGCTGTAATTTCGATTAATATTCAAAGTTTTATTTTGATTAAAAATATGGTGTAAAAATCCATATGTAATAATCTGACAAATTTTGTAAAAATATAAAAGATTATTTATATTTATAAATTTTAATATTACAAAAAAAAAATATATATATATATATATCATGACTGCAGTTATAAGCATTAGTAATAATTTATAAGTTAAATTAATTAATAGGAGTTATTATATATTTTTATAATAATTTATTGTATTTTAAATAGCTGAAAAACTAATCCTAAAATTGTATTTATTCAAAAATTATTACATTTTAATATTATCACTCAGTTATGACTCCAAGTAAATAAAATAATAAAACAAGATTTAAAAAATTAGAAAATAATTACGTATAAGATTATATAAATAAGTAGTGATTTGTGAATTATTAAGTGAAGAAAATTGGGAAATAAAAGAAAATAAAAAGCAATAAATATATTGAATATAAATTTATTGGATTTATAAACAAAATTTTACGGCAAATACTTTCTAAATAAATTCGAAAACATAAAAATTATAATACTTTTTAAAAATTCATTCTCTCCCTCCCTCTTTTGCTCTTTCTCTTTCTGAAGTACACATCCGCAGAGTTATTCGTCTAGAGATAGGATATAAATGGTGATTACAACTAGAATTAATTTTAATTATTTAATTTTAATACGTAATTCCGAAGCTAGTTTGGTTATAATAACTAAATATATGAATACACAGGAAAACACATCTTACCTTAGAATTGTATACATTCCACAAATATATTCAACGCTGCAAATGTACGTTGTCATTACGATTAAATAAATGAAGGCCCCATTTAGAATTTCGAAAAGAGCGTACATAGAACATTGGAAATTTCGCGTACATTTATTAAAAATCCATCAATTTCAGTAATAAGAAAAAAATCGTGATTGATTTCGCAGAATATTTTCGCAGAATATTCGTAATATACGAATTATAAATAATTGATAATTATAAAGATAAAGGAAGAAAAAACTGCAGATTGAAATGAAAGGCTTCCTTTTTAAATTATTTTTATTGATATAAAATTAATCATCTTATTGGGAAAATAAATAAATTATTTTCATATATTATTTATATATATATTATGGTTTTTGTATAAAAAATACACAACTATCTTTTATCTTCAATTTTTATTACCATATTTAAAATTGTTCAGTGTTCTTATTGGGCAAATGATTATTCAGTTATATAATTACTTATATACGTGTTTCTACAAATAGTATACATAAATATTGCAATTGAAAACAAATGAAACACTATTAATTGGCCAAGAATGATAATTGCTAAATTAATTTGGCAATATTTTGTCGTCATTTGGTAATGTTATTTATACAACAAATACATAAAAGTATTGAGATGTAGATAAATATCTATAAATAAATCATAAATATAAGTACCCTTAAACAAAATTTCTTTAGAAATTTTTACAATATTTCGTAATTTAAACTTAAAATAAATTTTTTAAATAAAATTTAAATTTTATTTTATGTACAAATTATGTGAACAACAAAATATAATTTATTTAGATGATTTGAAAATTTCTAGAAATCAAAAATTGATGGATAATGTGCCTTTCAGTATAATAAATTGAAAAATAGATACGAAATTATTTTATAAAAAAGTATTCTATTTTTTCAACTAAATTATGCAATTAAATAATTTTGATTTAACGTTTTTTATCAAATGATTAATTGATAAATTTAACGTTTATATTAAATATAAATCATTAATTAATACATTATTTAGATGATAAACACAAGGAAGAAAATAAAATAATAACGAAATAATTTTCGAATTAGACATGTTCAAACATAATTTTATTCATAAATTGATATATATTTTATTTAATTTATTATATTTTATTCATAAATTCATAAATTTATTTATGAATAGATTAAAACAAAATTTTATTACATGAAATATATTCATTCTTATTTGCCATCATACGATCTATTTACAAGTTTGACAATTAATAAATTATACATTCTGTCACTAAATTGCAATATCTTTTATTCATTAAATTACACTTTCAAAAATTATACAGAATTAACTTTCAGTACAATACAGAGACTATCAACATTATTAAAAATGCAAGCAGGTAAATAATTAAAATTTTAAAAATTGTAAAGAAATATGTTTTATTTTACAATAATAAGTGGTAGCTCAGTTATACATTTAGATTATACATTTATAAAATCCAAGATGTTTAATATAACTATTAATAAAATGCTATCAACAAAAGATGATAATGATAGAAATTTGCAAGATTTGTAAAATAACTACAGAATAATATTTCCGATGTTAAGAATAAGATCTTGTCAATCGAATGATAGGAAATGATCAACATTATTTCGCTGTCTGCATCATGCTTATATAAATCTCAAAAGTTGCGTATATGTGCTGAGCATCAGTATGGATTTGCTGCATCCTAAACTAGAACATGATTCATAATTCAAATTTATGCACAAATTTATAGCTAATAAGTTTTCCGTGACATTATCATAAGTATCAACCACGGCCAATTAAAAGAAAAAAGTATATACAAACAAGTATTTAACTAAAACTATTTACTTTAGTTTTAATAATTATACGCCTGTATTTCATAATCTTATTTGAATTAAATAGACTTTTTTAAAGTAGATTACATTTCTTGATATAATAAGGATAAAGATATATCCTTCTAAAAACATCTTTGTAAAAATAAACAATAAACAAAATTTATAAAATGTCTATAATTATGGATAAGCGTCATCAAACTTTAATAAATTAAAAATATATTAATATTGCAAATACATACCTTGCTTATTAAATATCAAAATTTAAATAATATACGTGTATTATAAAGTATACACCAGTAAATGCAATTTTAATAATTCAATTTTTAATAATAATTCAAAAATTATCTTTACCATTGTATAAAGTAAATACGTAACGAAAAGATATGTGTTCTAAAAAAATATATACAGATAATAGCTATTTATTCTATATTTAATTTATTATTTTCATTAATACCATCTGTATAACTTTTTAAAAGAAATAATTGTTCAAAAATTAATAAATCAAAAATAAATTGTATTAGTTTATTAACACTATACAAATATATATTGAACATTTAATATTATATGCCTATAATTACATTAAAAAATTTAAAACAATACAAATCGTTATTTATTATTATTATTATTATCTTCTTTATATTAATTTTTTAACAAAATACTAGTTATGTTATCAACATATTTTATTATGAACAACTGTTTTTAAATGAATAGTTTATATGGCATAAAAAATAAAAAAATTCATTCAATCAGTATTAATATTCATTTTTTAGATCTTATTATTTATTATCATTTATTGATTATTATTGTTCTTTACAATTTAATACTTCTTATTTCGTTCAAATTATAGAAGAATAGAATCGTTTATACTAAATGAAAAATAGAAATAATAAACTTACTTTATTATGCTGAAACTTACTTTATTACTTTATTATGCTGATTATTCAGATATGAAATAATAAATATATTACTAATATATTAAAAGATTACAAATAGGTAACAAAGACACTTATTTTATAAAATAAAATAATTGAAAACTTTTAGAATTATATAAGCTTAAAGTACAGTCATTTCTTTATTTTTAGTTACAATGCAGCCTATTTAATGGATAATTTGAACATTCCGAGAAAAATCTTGTTTGGAGCAATAAATAAAAAATTGGTATAATTAATTCTATTATAAATTGTTTAAAGAAGTAGCCATATATAATTAATAATGCATAACTGATATAAAAATTAGGACAATTTTCATTTTAACATAATTTTGCTACTGAGAAAAATAGTTTCGTACGTGTCACTTACCTTCTTTCTATGAAATACTAAGTTTATATAAAATTATAAATTGGCGTACCGATAAGAAAAAAAGGAGTCATTGCCATCATATTTTATCCAAAAATTATCTCCGAATAAATATTTTATATCTTATTCACTAAATTGAAATCTCATATATCATCGATAATTGATAATTCTAAAAGTTTCAATAACAATTATATGACCCTTTTTAACGCAATTGTGAATTAATACAAAGATGGGGCTTCGAAAAAACAATAATTCACAGTACTATTAATCCATGGATATCTTTTTTAATGAAGTTAAAAAAATATATTATAAACTATTATAACTTATATTAAATAAAATTTTTTAAATCTTCACACGCAATCAATATTTACGTATAATTATAGATTTCTTAACAATGCTTAACTAATATTAATTAAATTTCAAATAAGTAAATAAAATAATATTATAAAAAATGCTAAGATGAGCTAAGATCTTAAAAACGATTATATTTTAAGGACTTACATTTGCCGAATGTTTTTACAGAAAAAAAAAATACTATTCTTTAAATAACATTTATCATATAATCACTATGGAATTAACAACATTACTAATATACTAAATAGGATAGAGTGTATCTTATATTTAAATTATTTTTTTATATATTATATTTGAAAACACACTTGATTTTGAAACAAGTCACTGTGTGGCTTATGAATTTAAAATATATTTCGGAATCTTCTGTCGGAATCTTTTGAAGGACATATAACGGAATAATTTTTTGAAAAGATGTATTAAATTATGTAATAAATTTAATTGTAAAAAGACGAATAGCACTTCATTCAACTGTAAACAATGCATCGTCCTACGTGCAAATATGTAACATTTGCAAATATTAAAATTATTTTACCGTACATTTTTTAACATTTTTTATTTAGATCAAAATATTAAACGTACAAGAAAAATCTATATCGCTAGGCTCTCTCTCTCTCTCTCTCTCTCTCTCTCTCTCTCTCTCTCTCTCTCTCTCTCTCTCTTTCACTCACTCACTCACTCTATAACTATATCTACATCGCTAGTTATAACATTACGTTCCATTTCAAAGATGTTTTATTTATTTCAAATAGCATTCTATCAATAATGCTCTATTCTCAAAAAACTTATATCGTAATAGTAGTATCATAAAATCATATCGCACGTGTCATTTACTTTTGATTCAAATTTATAAATATACAATATTTTTTCCTATTAATATATGATATAACTAATTAAATATATATGAAAAATATATAAAGTAATTTAATAGACTTAATAAAATCTAGAAGAATACGTATTTAACAGAACTTTTTTTTTATGAAATATATCGAACTTAATGTAGAAATAATTAAATTTTGATTTTACTATGACATATTTATTTCATAGTTTTATTTGTTAATTAAGTTTATGTAACTAAATAATAAATTTAACGTTACAATTTTTTTCGTTTTCAATAATGTTTGTATGAAATACGTGTTAAATAAAAAAAAATTACTTTTATGTTCCTATACACTATATTTTGACACTATATTTATATTGGTTAACTTCTCAGTAGATATTTTATTTTTACAATATTATATGCTTGTATATGAATGCATATTAAAAATATATTTTTGCATATTTAATTATAATTAAAATGGTCACAAAAAGAAATTTTAATTTTTTTTATTTTCGAATTTTTTCTTAATCAAAAGCTATCATTTCTACAAATTTTTATTTATCTGCTTATTACGATTTGTTCTAATGTTTTAGTTATCTATTGGAAACCATACTTATAATTTATATATGGATTTAAATAAAATTATTAAAAAACTTAAACAAAACTGAAAAAAACAAAACAAACAATAGCACCTTAAATAATATAATATAAAAATGAAGACAAGAATTGAAATAACATTCAGAACAATTAAATATAAGTATTTTATTTTCGTTAAAGATAATTTTAAGATATTCCAATAATAATAATAAATAGCATTCAATTTAATAAAATTTACACAAATGACAAAATAAATGATGTACTATAAATTTCACCTTTCACCTAAAATTAACATTCTCTTTTTTCTTTCACTTAGTTCATATAATATATTTCATAATATTATAATATAATTCATGTAAAAAAATATGGTATATAAAATATTTCAAAATGTTTTTAAAAACTAAATCAAGGTGTGATATGTTATTTACATCCATTATAAATCTATTCGTACTTTAGCGCGTATAAGTATGACCGAACCAATAATTAATTAATTCTTCTTTAAACATATTCTATTGTCTATTCTGAGAGAATATCAAACTAATTAAAATTTATTAAAAAGTGCATTATGCATAATTATCGAGCAAATCAAATGGCAAATCCAAAGAAAGTATACTACGAACGTAAGATAAACTTTTATTCTAAAATCATTTTTGATTAAATTAATTTATAATTCTGAATGTGAAAACAAAAATGTTGATATAATTGGTTTAAAGAACTATGTAATTCCTTTGAAATGCCGATACTCCGTATTGCTATTTCCGCAAAATATTGATATGCACTTATAATATAACTTTGAATAGAAACTAAAAAAATATCCTAATTAACTTACTGTAGTTTTTATTCTAATCTTTATTTACATATTTAGAGAAAATTCAATAATTATAAAATAATTAAAAATAAAATATGAATTATAAATTTTGTTAAACAATTTATAATCTATATATTGTAAGTGGTTTTTGGTTAATTTTAGAAAACACAGAAAAACATGTACATAGTATTTATAAACTATAGTCTATAGAACAATAATTACACATACGGAATATATAATTGATGTTACTAAAGATTAAATTATACAAATATATCTATGTAAACACATTCACATAACAAGTAGTTATAATTTATTTCTTTTTCCTATTTTGTTACTTATAATTATACGTTAAATTCTATATTATATATTATATATTATATATTATATATTCTATATATTATATATTATATATTATATATTATATATTCTATATGTTCCTAATGATGAAAATATATATTATAATATATAGTCGCTAATACTATTTTTTTTTCATTAATATTAACTTTGATCTAGTTCAATTACAAATCAATTTTTTCTATTTTACAATATTAGCTTACACACAGGTTGTACAAAGACTGAAGTCATACTCAGTTTTGAAATTGAGAAATATAGTAACTGTATTGTATATTATTTATAGAATACGTTACATATTTAATATTACATTTCGATAATTTTTGCATTCTAATGAGTGTTATTTTATTATTAATAAATTATTCAAAATGTATGAAATAAATTATAAAATTCATATTCGAATAACTTTTGTATCTTTATTAATTTCTTTATTTTTATAAAGATAAACTTAATTAATCTTTATTAATTTAATAATTTCAAATTCAAAATATATTCATAAAAAAATAAGAAAGTAAATATCATTTCAGATTCAACTGTATAACATTATCATTATCACTCAATAGACATGACTTATTGAGTGTAATACAAAAATCTATCTGAAAATGAATCTCTACAATAAAAGTTAAACTTTCGTATGTATAGATATCCAATGGATTATTCAATTCATTTCTAAATGATATAACTCATAAATTTAACGTCTTGTATATTACTTTTAATTTTACGAATCTAAAATTAATATATTAAAAAACGTAAAATGTATTGCATTTTATTCTTTTTCTTTTTTCTGTAAATAAATATGTAATAGTATTATTAACTGTTATCACATATCGATTTTTTCATTTCAAACGATGATTATAAAAAGTTGAAAAATCAAAATAATATTTCAGATAATTATTGGGTGATCCTAAATATGTAAAAATAATTCAATAAAAATATTAAATCTTCAATATTTTGTGAAAATGCAACATAATGTAGTAATTATATGTTAATTATATATTGAATAATGTATAATAGTTATCAAATATTTTATTCTAAACCCTCGATAATTATATATATATATATATATATATAATATCGATAATTATATATATATTTTTTAAATCTATTCATAAAAGATTAAATTAATTAATTTATTGATATTAATTGACATTAATCAAAATTGTATCTATAAATTTCTGTATTATCTATTAATGATAAAGTAGTAATTGAATTTATCTGCTGAAGTAAATATAATATTATAAGTTACTATTTTTATATATAGATGACATACGAAATAGAAATTAAAAAAATATAGTATATTGTTGATTTTTATAAATTACGATGTTTTGGAGTTATCCATTACATAAAAATGTATTCATTATTTATAAGTATTTTATTATGAAATATTTACTTAAAAATGATTACTAAAGATTCTTCTATTTAAAAATAATGTTATTGCCATAAAATAAATGAATTAAATAATATATATCTTGAAACGCATGTATAGAAAAACTACCGATTAAAGAAATGTTAGCAACAAGTTTAACTTTACTCATATGGATTAAAACGCACATATTTATGATTCAAAATCTGGTAAAAATACATTTATTTCTTATTTTGAAAATGTAATTCTTTCGAAAATACGTAAAAGCTCTTTATGCTTTGTAGACTTTTTTGTAATGTCACCAATTAACATACTGTATACCCATTTAAAGCAAATTAAATTTTATAATTTTCTTTTCAGTAAAACAATCCAATATTATCTCTGTAATGTTCAATTTAAAAAAATAATTCAATGACAACGAATGTAGGTTCCGAAGCCTTGACAAAGTAACGAATACTAGCTCACAGCTATTTTGGAATAACTTCTCATTTCAAATATTACAATTAGATAACGACAATACTTGTAGGAAAAATAAGCACATAGTATTATTTTTAAAAATCTATGCAAATGACATTGAAAAGTATTAATTACATACTGTAAATGATATTAATAATATATCTATTGGACTTATCTATGTTACTTAGCCATATTTTCTTGTATCTCACACATTCCTTTAAAGCCTTAAAAAAAAAAAAATATATATATATATACATGATATTTAAAAATACCATTTTTAATACACAAAAAATAAATTTTGTATATTGTTTTGTGAACTAACGATGTCTTAGCGAGTTAAAAAAAATTTTTTTCTAAAAAGTAAATTTGATCAATGAGCCGAAGCAATTATCGTCAGTGCAGTACTAGTAACCGATATGATTACAAGATACATCATACATTTTCTGTAGCATTTATCAATGTTATAATTAAGCAATAATTTATTGAATTAATCTTTACGAAATGCTTTATTCAATCTCAAACTTAAAGTAATAAAAAATATTATTTTCTTTCATTAGAGTTTATTTAAGGATAATTTATTAAAGATATAATTAAGTGATTATCAAAGAGCGCAAATCCCAATCAATATATCTGACAATATCAACTTATTTTCAATATATATTTAAGTTCTTTTATATAAAAATTCATATTTCTTGTTGTTTTTTATATTTGAATAAACTATATTTAAAATTTAGTTTTAGAATATATACTCTGTAAAATTTTCTCTAAAAGATTTATAAAAAAAATTAATTATGCAGTTTCAATCACGTAGAATTAATAATAATTGATATAGATGTTGTGATTCCTTAATTTACAAAGAATACTTTTTTCTTTATCATACAAAATTATACAACCTGATATTCATTAAATACATTGATTAGAACTGCTCAACGCATCATAAAACAGAATTATTAACCCTCACTGTTCTGGTTAGATCAGAAAAATAAGGACGAGTATTATCGCATTAGTATGTAGAGCTTTTGTAAAATATTGATCAGTATCGATAGTCAACTAGAAATGAAAATAAACCTATTGGGTCGAGTTACTTAACCTATTTTTCAAAGAAGGTGCGTCGCTCAAAAGAAAAAAAAAGAAAACCGTACCTTCTGATTGAGGCACTCAATTAATTAGCCTCCTTTTTAATAATAATAAATTGAATAATGACGATAAATTATAAGTTAAAATCAATATAGTTACGAAAACGAATATAATAATCGCAAACAATAGAAACACAATTAATACATTGTTGAATTAACAAAATAAAAATTTATCAAGAACGGTTAAGTGAAAATGTTCAAATAAATTTAGATGATTTGCAATTTCGGAAATCTTACGTCAACCATTTTGTATACGCTAACGTACTTATGCAAATGTGCTGATGTTTGGTTTCGTATTCCCCGTAAAAGAAACTGATAATGCATGAAGCTACCATCCTTAAGGCCCCACCCAATTTTCAAATTCCACGCCCAATACGTCTCTATTATCTTGCATTTATAATTAATGATAGATCCGCAGTTCATGCAGACTGTTAAATGAGATGTCAACGACACTATCTGTTTCATATTCTCCATAATGTACGTGCATTTTTTCTGTAATACAATTAACACTAACTTAAACTTATGATTGTAACGTATAAAAATCAATACCGTTTTTACTCTTATGCATCGGATTTTTATTTTTAATTTTCATCTCTGCCAGTAATAAAATATAAAATATAATATCTACGAAATATAATAATATTTATAAAATAATATTATGATAATGTAAAATAATACTTATACTTGAGCTTTATAATTAATTACATATTCTTAAGCTTAATCAAAATTGTCTAGAAAAAAGAAAAATTGAATTTTTAAACGACTAATATATTTTTTCATGTAAAGATCCTTAAGTTTAAATATTACTTAATGATTTAATTTCAGTTATCAAAATTTTAATTTATTACTTAAATACTACTATAAGTTTACCAATCTTTTCTATACTATGTGATTTATATATATTTATTAAAAGAAATAATTATATAAGATATCAATTTAGAATAATAAAAAATATTTCCATTATATTATTTGTCCCATTGTTTTTTTTAAAGTATTTTGCAAAAATAACTTACGTCATAGCTTTGTTCCCTGAGGTAAAATTTTTTTGCAAAGATAAAAGAAATGTTGGGAGTAATGATTGAAATAATTATTATCGGCTAATGCAAGCATTAATTCGGATATAACAATAACTTCGTACATAACGCCAAATGTAGAATGAGCGTCACGCATTTTATTGCATAATAAACTTTTGACGGATTGATTCACGAATAACAGATGAATAGACACAAAATGATAGATAAATAAAGATAATTTTAAAAATGGACTAATTCTTAGTCACGCGATCCCCGTTGTAGATAGGGGTAAATAAAATACCTGCGTCGGAGACATGCAATGAGAGATGCTTTCATTCGCCGCAACTGAACTAGTGAGAATTTAAATGTAAATACATGCAATTTCCAAAATTCACACAATGACACGAAATTTACTTTATGTAATCTAGATATTTTTTCTTGAAATTTTATAAATTGTTCGGATGGTACGCATATTTTTAAAAAATAATGTCAAATCTTCTTGCCAAGAATTTTTCTTTTCATTACACAAAAAATATTCTATTTACAGATTTTCTCACGAAGATTTCAATCTTTTCAATAGTAATACGGTTACATCATAGAAAATAAACTTTATTGAAAAAAATATTTTACGAGCAATATGTAGATTCAAATTAACAGAAATATCTACATTAATCTTATAACCGGATGTATTAGAAATCTTATTAGTAATAAAGAAAACTACAATACATATAAATTTTCTGCATTGGTGAAAATGAAAACACAATAAATTTTTATTTACTATCAAAAACAGATATTTTTGTATACTAGAAGTAAACCTAAATCATGCTTTAATGAATTAACATGACATTTAAATATACAATTCTTATCTGTTCGTCCATTTTATATCCTTAAAGATGGTATATTCTCAATATTGAGGTAAATAAAAGTTTATTAAGTTTATTAAATTTTCATCTCTAGTCTTCAAATATTGGTTGTATATGTGTTATATTGTATACACGGTTAGTAACCTACACTTCATCATTAGAGCAATCTTGTTTAAAAAGAATTTTATCATGCGAATAACATTGTAACCTAATGTCATTATTTTATAAATAAACAATTAATAAATATAATAAATTTTATCACTCACTTGGATCTATCAGTTTTATCTTAAACTCTCTTTTGATAAATTTTAATTTTTTGATATTTTTAAGAAAATATCTCATTGCTCGTCATTCAACATTTGTATTTATCTGAAATATTTTAATATTAATATTAATTAGTGATATATTAATATTAATTATTGATAAATTAATATTAATTATTGATATATTAATACTAATTATTGATATATTAATATTAATATTTTTTATATTTCTAAGTATAGAAATACAATGCATGTAAAATAAATTATAATACGCAGATCTCAGATAAATTATTATTATTGGTACAACAATTTGAACAAACAATCAACTATTTTCAGAAGAATAACAAGATAATTGGTTCATAACAAGATTCTTTTATCTTTAATTAATTGAAAATAATGCATCAAGATTTTATTAAAGGCAGCAAATTCACACAATAAATACAAATTTATTATTAGATATAATACAATGCATTAAATACAATTTAATATTAATTATAATACAATGCATTTATATGTAAAATTTTCTCTTTTTAAAAACAAATCTAGAAACAGAATAAAAATTCAATTTCATAGACATAAAATACCAAATTCTAGGTGTACATAAGAAACAATTAATCTTGTCAAAAAAATTGTATCCATTCTATTACAATATTTTATTTTTCCAAACATTATTTTAAAAGATAATTTTATAAAAAAATTAATAATTATTAATAGTAATTTACATTATATGTCTACACTACATCTATACTATATACATTTATTCATAATCTATATTATATGTTTATACAATATAAATTGTATACAATTTAAATAAAAAAGTATATAAATATTAATAACAAAAATATTTAAAATTATTCTGCCCGTCATGATTTTATTTAGAAATTTTGATGACTCCACATATATTTATTTCTTGAATTACGTAATAGGTAGTTATTTTAGGAAACAAACATCGACATTTAAATTACCAAAAAATACTAAATAATCAAAATTAACTTTAGTAATTTTTATAGTGAAATCAATTGTAATTATTAGCATCCCGCCTTTAAGGGTAAAAAAAATATAGTTTTCTCATGAAATATAGAAATTATAAATTAAAATCTAATATAAATTAACTAAAATCATATTTATTTGTATTTTCTCGCCTGCTTATAAAAATTTTAATCCTAGTAAATTATAAATTTTCCCAGATAGATTCTCTTGCGGTTATTCCTACTATATCTCCGCCCCCTATGTTGGAATAAGTACTGACCATGCAATATAATTGACAAATTGATTCCGTAGAATAGAAGTTTTTCTATAATTAACCAACTCTCTTAAGACTAGTGTTGCATTGCTCAACTTATACCAATGTTAATGACACACACTTTCAGAGTCAAGAACTTTCAGAAAGAAAATTCTCATTCTCGGATATTTTTTTTCCAAATCTTTAGTAATAATCGAAAAAATAGGAGAACTTACGAGAGCTTCAGAAAGATTTTGTTTATAATTATTTTTAAAAGATTGTGATATATACATTTGCATAATAAATTGATGTATGTAATTAATGATACCAAAATTCCATCAATGCATGCAAATCTAATGTATAATTTTAAATACATTTGCACTTTATGGTTTTATATAATTAGACACATTCACATTTTTTTTAATTATTCAAAATGAACGAAATCGATGTAAAAATCACTAAATCGTAACATCATATCGGTGACAATCTCATATCTATGATCTATATTTCTTAACTTATATCCATTTTTAATGTGTACTATAATTTTCTTAATTTGTGCTGAGAAGAAGATTCGTGTCACGGCTACTGCTATTTTACTTGAAAATTCAGTACAACATAGAATAACGCTACTTCACACATGATGTAGAACGTACATTTATCGCTCTATAATTATTATAATTTTAATCTGAATAAAAATTTTAACTTATTCATTTAGTACAATATTTAAACGTGGCCATCTCTAACAAAAATTCATTGCATAAATATACATTCGCAGTAGCAGACAAACAAGGCTACGTTAAGAACATTAATTTCTTAATTACTAGACATTATTTTTATGAAATAATTTATCTAAAAAATGTATTAGTTTCATTTATTATTTTATATGATGAATTTTAAATATGATAAAGATCAAATAAACTACAGTTCATATAATTTAATTTATTTATGACTATTTATAAACTTTTACAATATTTTGAATATCTTGGATTTTATAAAATGTTGTCTATAAAATAGTTTTTAAAATATTTAATTTGAAATAAATTAAAATATATTATAAAAATCATATATTATACAAAACAAATAAAAATTTATTATTAATATATTGTTTTAATGTGTTTTTAAATAAATGTGTTGACGTGTACGTGCTAATGTATTGTTTTACAATTTGTAAGATTTTGTGAAAATTTTTCATTATTTACAAAAATATTTCACTATATTTTAAAATAAATATGAGAGCTTATTATATACTACTTTTTTTAACAGGAGAATAGCTTTCATGATTTAATAAATGTATACATGCACCCGAAATTATAATTATAACAAAAAAATTATAAAATACAATAAATGAATGAGAAAGCATTACCTTCAATAAAATAAATTTTTGAGAAATAAAATGTAAAATTAATTTTCAATAGATATTTTATTTCCGTAACCACAATAAAAGTGATCGAATTATGGCAGGCACAATAACGCTTCAGTCGGCATAGTAGTTTAGTATATAATATAATATGAACGCTCAGTTAAAACTACAATTACATTTAGCATAGATACAACTATTTAAAATAAATGAAGTTAACTGTTTTAGCTTTGTAAATTAATATGTATATATATATATATATATATATATGACAGAGTAGACATTTATATTAGTAGATTATTATATGTATAATAAAATTTTAGTGTATGTAATTTATCTTCGAATTAATAATTTTTTATAAATAATATTTTCAAATTTATTATTTTGTACTTATTATTCTAACCCAAAATTAAATACATCATTAAGCTATTGGAAAGATAAAATCTTAAAAATCATTAAATTATCGATATAAAAAATAAAAATTAATAATTATTTCCGATCGCCTGTTACTATAATGATCCATGATCTTACATCTTTGTTATATGAAAACAGTTCACACCGTTTAAAAATTTATCATCTACATATACGCTTGTGTTGTGCATTTTTATGAATAACCTAAAAAGATTAAATCTTTTGAAAAAAAAAAAATAAATAAATAAGAAGTTTTATCTTATTTAATTTTTATTTTATTTTTTTAAAGAAGCTTCTTGTAAGACGATTGTATAATTTCAAAAATGTATCAAACACCATTGTAATCAATGAAATTACAAAATAACTTCATTGTAGTATTGTAAATACATAAAAAATATAAATTATTCATATAAAAATATCTATAAAAATATATAAAAAATATATGTTTGTCAAAATTTTAGACAGTAATTTTTATTTTCGAAACGAAATATGTTTTATTATATTTTCAAACATTTTCGCATTTTCGCTTTCATTTACTTATTAATCTTTTAAAGTTGCATTAAAAACAGAAACTAGTCATTGTGAAACTAGACATATAATGTCAATCCGTTAGTAAATTCATTTAAACATATTTATTATTTGCCCAGCATTTAGTTAATTACTACTTTATTAATTGATATATTCGAATATTAAGTATATTTACCATCTAAGAAAGTCAATGAAAAATAAAATTAACAAAATAAACTAAAATATATAATATTATATTACACTATTTATAATTGATTGTTATCATAGCATTCAACATTAATAAGACAAGCACTTTATTACAAAAGCAAATATATTCGAATAAAAATTCGCACTACGAATCCGATTTATACTTCCCTCAGTGTAACTGGACTAGTTCCATTTCCTAGAATAGCGCGATAGATGTACCGCGTTTAACAGGCGAAAAGCAAGCGCTCTCGACATCGGCATAATACACACAAACCTAACCCACAGTTTTAGTCAGCGCTCCTAAACCATCGCACCTCTATATATAAAGACTAACGGAAACTGCACTCAAATACAAACGAGCAGACGGAAAAGTAGAGCATGCGAGTCAAAGTATGAGAAGAGCGTTTCAAGGCCTCCGCTAGCCCAATTTTACTAGTTTTGCCTTTCTTTGTACAAAGCCACCCCCTCGCTTGTAAAAGAGATAGCAATGATAATAACAAAATCTTCTAATATCTATTCTATACCTATTCTATCCCTGTGACTACGGACACACTCTCTCACTTAATAAAATTAATGGTCACATGAAAGCCTTAACATTTTTACAATGAGATTCAAGGAGAAATTTATTGCGTTGAAGCAACTCGATAGCGAATTCAAATGCCTTTATTATAAACTACCATTTTTATATACAATTCCAAATATTACATAAAATTCTAACTCAATTTCAAACATTCCTCCTTGGAATATATCGATATTTATATTTACAAATAATACTAGTAAAGCAATTTCATTACTATCTTTTAATCACTTTTTTAATATAAACAATTAATAATAGAATCTTGTATAAAGATTAAAATTATTGCCATCATTATTTTCAATATATATATATATATATATATATATATAATTTTGTACATCAATACACGAACTCATAACAATCCATTTGCAAGAAGACTAGATAATAATCTAGAGTTTGATTATTGCTCCAATTTTCTTACCCCATGGCTCTGTGTATACTTCCAATACGCTGCAAAATATCAGTACAGGGAAAAACAAAAATTAAAATTCTCATAGGCATTGTACTTCCCTCCCCGCTAACAATTTTATGACATGACAGCGTTGATGCAACGTTCTAATTTTACACACACATGGTAATTTTACATTCCCTCCGTTCGCGCTCGAAGGGATTCTTTAAATGAATTAGTAGAATTTTGCTCTAACGATACATGCCTCCACGTGAGTTAATGTGAAATAGAGGCTTGTTTCCAGGTCATACAATGGGTAAAAATTAAATTATCTTTTTGCTAGCTAATGCATTTAATTCAGATTCTGATAATTAAGTAAAAATTATTAAAAAAAATTATATTGAATGATAATATTTATTGTAGTTTATTTGAAGACATATGGATGTTTTTGTATTATGAGAAATGCTAGAATAAATAGGAATCTATTATTTTCAATATATATATAATTCAGATATTCATTGTAGCCAAAAATATTATTTTTCTTATTAATAATAAAATTGTGAATAATTATTTATTATTAAAGTAAAGTTACTTATATTTCAAATAAAAAGTAATTTTCATCGGTCTACTAATAAATTAGCTTTCTTCGATGAATTACCTTTTTTAAAGCACTCTTTTATCTTAAATATTAATAAATAGTTCCACTAATATTTCTCTTTAAATTTAATGCTTTCATGACTTTAACAGAACATATTTTTCCCATTGTAATTGAAAGTACAAATTTTAATGAGAAAGATATAGATACATCAAGAATAAGTATTTTTTAAATTGTTCTTATTTGGTAAGGTGAAATTGATCCAATCACATAAGGTCACGGCATCTTTATAAATCACTTCACTCTCAATATTTGTATTTTATGGCTTTATAGTATTCCGTGATACTTAGGCGAAGAGGTCAAGGGGACGTTTAGCTTCTTTTTTTATATTATTACTTACGGAACTTCGTCAGAGGTAATTCGCAATATTAATCATGTCTCGTTACCTTCGAAAGTAATTAATTTTATTTAAATAAACATCAGCCTCATTTTCGAATTATTTAGTAGCTATGTTAGTATTTACATAATAATAATATTTAAGTAGGAGATGAATTAGGAATAATAATTACCAGTTATCCGATTATTCTTTATTTCTTCTTTAGTTATCCCATTATTCTTTATCTCCTTCAAATAAATCTAAAGCAAATCGAATTTCTTTTATACATGTTTGTACTTTTTTATTTTTTATTTTTTGATAGAAATAAGTCGATATTCAATCTTAATGCATATGTTGTGCGAGATAGATAATTGTTTATAAGACATAAATTAAGATATGCTACAATACCTAACATTTAATTCTGATATAACAACATTAGTTAATATTTGCATTACTATTTTATAATGACTGTTACATCTTTATTTTTTCTACTTATTAATATATTTAAGAACAATGGTATTCTAAATAAACTTAATTTTATTACTGATTTTTGAAGTACAATAAAAAATGATAATTCATTTATATACCAAAAAAAAATACAAAAAACATTTCGAAATATTTTTTTTCAAAGTAACATCCTTTGTATAGTATATTGTGATTTATATATATATCTGTGTGTGCGTGTGTGTCATTGATAACCACCGTTTGAGATATACAAATATACATAGATTAGTAGGGTTAATTTACTAGTGTATATAGTATTATTAAATAATAGATTTCTGAAATTATTTCTATTTTATAATTTATTTTTCAATGATTCGAAATAAGTTTTTTAATCAAATATTACAATATATATTATAATTAAATTTTAATTATAATTGTTTTATAGGTTGCCCATGATATAATAAATGGTTAAGAAAAATAATGAAACGCATATTTTGTATGTCAGATACATACAATAATTTGCTACAGATTAATTTTCTCTTTAAAAATAGATGAAATTCCAAGAATGTAAATTTAAAAATAAAACATAAATTTGTTCCAATATTAATTTACTTTATTATATGATATATTTATCCAATAATTGAGATAATCGACGTCTGTAATTATTGTACATCGAGCATATCATATAAATTATAAATATAAATACACTCGTAAAGTCTCTAAAAAGGTGAATTAACGATCGTAATATTTTAAAAGTGAATATGAAATGTATTTTTCCTTTAATATAAATATTACTTTGATATATAATATTTTCATTAATTTTACACAAAGATCAATCTAGTGGTAACAAAAAAATAAATAAATACTACAGATTATGACTGTAAAAAGATTGAATATGCTTATGTCTTATAGTATAATTCGTTTATATTTTCAAATTATATTAATAATTTAAAACATTTACTTTTTATGTACTATGTGATAAAAATATCAGTTTTTCAAAATATTTTAAAATCATATGATACAAGAATAGAGCAAAATGATTAGAGTAGATCATTTTAATTTCTTAAAATGATTGATTTGATATATATTTTCAGATTAGTTTAATTTATTTATGAAAAGTATCGACATCTTTTTTTTTAAGCTTGTTTATTAAAATCAAAATATAAAAGTTTCTTAATCCATAATAAATTTTGGTACATATAAGTAACAATTGAATTTGACGAACAACTGAATAAAAAGAGTAACAACAATCCTTGTTGTTGGCTGATAATATATTCACGCACATCAATTGAAACACAATTATTTTGGAATCGGATAAAAAATAATAATTATACGGCCTTCACACAACAAGAATAAAACAGCACTCTAGCATTGGTTTAGGTGCTATTTTTCTAATATTTTAAATATTTTTGTTAAATATGAAGTCTAAAGATATGTCATAGCCAAATCGACGAAGCGGTACATTTCTGCTTTAGATCTTTCTTTGTTGAAAATGCACGACTCAAGGAAAATTCTCGAGTCAAATACCGTCCTATTTTATCTGCTGTACCACCACCTTGAATAAACAAACTAAAGAATTAAGAATCATTATCATATATTTTATTAATTTTTAACTGAAAAGGAAACGAGACCTTTTTAATTGTACGTTCTCTTCATCAAAACTTTCATCTTCAAAATGAGATTTATATACTTCATAAATCTTACTATTTATGTGAAAAATTTATTGAAAATAATTAAATTTTTACATATATTAATCACTTTTCGTTTATTTTAAAGCTTTATTTTTAATAAATATTATTAAAGATCAATCGTTACGCATTCAAATTAAATATAGTGTTAAACGTAAATATTTTTACAAATAATACTACTTATAATAAGCAGATAAATTCAAATGTAATTTTATGATATATATTTTTGATTTTAATTATAAGATAAGTATAACTTCATAAAAATATTATTATTACAATATTTTGATAAGAATAAATTATTTTTTAAGAAAATTTTACTATTAGTATAGTATAACGTAATTAGTATAACGTAGAATGGAAAGTATTTATATATAATTTGAATGTATTATTGTTACATATGATAAATAAATTATTATACTTGAATCTTGTTCAAAATAGGAGTCTGTTTTTTAAATTTTTTTTAAAAAAATTAATGTTTTGAAATAAAAATATATATAAATCTTATTGCAGTACAATTCTCTGAAGTTCTACAAACTACAAAGGGACAGCTCAGTAAAATAATAACAATAAATATAAATCTAAAATCAGAAACTACTATTTAAGATTAAAAAATCAGCATTTGAATATAATAAAAATGTTAATATTTGTTTAAGTGATTCTGGAATATGTTTAATACTACTTTGATTATCTGTATACCACTTAATTTTTTTTGTATGTATTTAAATCTTATTTTACAAAAAACAATTTCAATGAAAAATCTTATATTTTTATAAGACTAAAAGAAACATTTTGTATTAATTAAAAAACTAATAAGTAATAAATATTTCAATTCGTTAATATCAATCATTAAAAATTGATACATTTTTAATAAAAAATTAATTTTAATTTTTCTGAAAATATAGTCTAGAAAATATTTTGAAATTTCAATCATTAAGACAAATGGAATTTTTATTACAAATAATATATTAGTGTCGCGAAACATCAATTCTTGATAGTAGTACTTAATATTTGCTTAACATTGCATTCTTCTCCTTGTTTATATGAATCCATTTATAACTAATCTGTATTAGCATAGTACATATTTGATGCTGATTGTCATAAGCTATTTGCATAGTGATAAAAGAAAAAAAGAATAGTAGCGTAAGTGCTGTGATTATCCATATAACTCCTCATTTGTGCATGAACAATAATTTAAGGTTATGCTCGCATAAACTTTATACAATTGATAAGAAGCGCTATAATCAAGATAATCATTCAACAATTATTGTATAATATAACATTTAATTAAATATTAGGTATTTCACAAGAATATATTTATTATTGGCAATACAATATAACAAGTGCAGGAAATTGTAAGGTCTATAAAAAAAATGAAAGGGAAAATAAAACGTTACGAACACCAAACAAAAAATCAGAAGAGAAATAAGAAAGGACCATTATGTAGAAAGAATTCATGGGAAATAATTATGACTTAAATCCTTGTTCGTAGTACATAGGCCATTGTCTTTGTTCTAATTTTGCCCAATATTATTATGCGCTTCATTGCTTAGATGTTAAAGGTGGAGAATCCGTGCTACCTTGGTAGAATAGACCTTGTTTGCTATATCACGCAAACGTTGTCCAGCGTGACTGCTTGCACTTAATTAACGCTCATTAACACCACGACGATGCTTTATTAAACTATATGTCTCGCATGCCTTGGCCCTCTGGCATCAATTTTTTTCGTGTGATAGTAGACATAGACATAGTCATATTCCAAACCAAACAAAATGCGCTAATCATAAGAATTTATAATTGTAGTATTTTTAAAATCACGTACAAAATTAATTCTTATATTTTTATTTCAAGCTTCTCTCTTTTATAAATGCATATATAGTATAATATAACAACATTATACGCTTTTTAAATCAATTTTAACAATACATAAAAAATTAGTCTTTTAAACAATCATTTTCTCAGATTTAATTTTATTCTTATTCACAATAATTATTACAAAAACTACCATCACACATTTATACCTTTTGTGATTATTATTCAACATTCATAATTCAGTCAATAAAAATATTCAGTGAATATAATAATTATATTACTTAGATTTCACCATAATTAGAATGTTAGTTCGAACAATAATGAAGTAATTTGAAACGTTTTAATAAAATTTGGCCTGTTTTAATTTTTTGCACATTATTATTCTAATGTATTTCGTTAAAAATTCGAATAAACTATTATTAATCTATTATTAATCCAACAAATGTATATTTAAATGGAACACCATAGGAAATAATTTTTATTTTATTAATGCCATTAAATAACATTTTTTCTCTAAAACTGTTGAATATGGTAAATAAATGTTTGGCTATGTAATTTTTATTACATACCTTTTGTGTCTTTATTATCAATATTACTCGATTCAAATTATCATTTTGCTTTATATTAAAAGTATAAAGTTTAAATTTCATTGCAAACTTAACTATATTTCGGCCTTAACAATTAATCTTTTGTTAGGCTCGCTGGCAAACTTAAACATTAAAAATGGATTACAATATGCCAAACTTTTTCTCTTGGTTTTTGCACATTGGTTGGAAGAATATTTTTTCGCGTAATTATCGAAAAACTTGTCAACCTAATTCACTTTAATTTTGTTTTCCCATCAAATATGCATCATAAATAATCTTTAACAATTTCGATAAGCAGGGTAATAGATAAAATATATGATCGTGGCGTTTCATTAAATTGATATCGGTGGAATTGATGTCGACTCGCGACTGTAAAAAATTGTCAAGGTCGTATCAATTGCCGCCGTGATTCTGATAAAAATTACTGACCTTTTTGATTTTCTTGTACAGCGAATGCTTACTCTTTCAAATTTTTTACTAGGCGAACGTAATAATAGCGTAATATTGTTTTTTAAATATATCTACAATCACCTTAATTACATAAGTGTAGATAAGTTATTAGCGCATTTAAAAGCATTAATGTTTTAAAAAGAATTAAAAAGGCAATATTTACTTTGTATACGATTAAATCGAGATCTTTATATTCAAAGATGAAAAATAAATATATGCAAGACTCTAATTTATTTATATGTTATAATTTGTTTCGAAATAGCTAGAAAAATTGAATATATACAGAAGTAAAAATTTAAATTGCGCTTTATAATATTTAATTTGCTTACTGCAGTAAATATAATGATTAAAATGTTTAAATTAAAATGAAAATTACTTTTTAAAATTCTGATATATTATCTATAAACTTCCATCTATAAATTATCATAAATTGAAAATTATTCCAGAAAAATTCATCTATAAATTAAACGGCTTTACAAAATATAATAATGTTTTTGTCGCAAATATATTAGAATAATTGTAAACTACTTGGTATTAGATATTTTATTTTATTGTTTTAAATGAAATTAAATAGATAAAAAATGTGATATTTTTATTTATTAATACGTGTATCATAAGGAAATCTTAAATTTTTCATTTTAAGATTTCATGAAAAATAATAATTACAATATAAAAAAGATTTTTATCGTTTATTATTTTCACTTCAATTGAAATCCAACACCAAAGCATAATAATGTACAAAACATACGAGTTCTTTTCAGCAGCAAGTATCGCGACATTCGGCCTGGAATTTTTGCGAGATACCAGAACTTTTGCAAGATGAATTGAGTAAGCGAAGAAGATTTAGGGCACGAGCTTATTTGCACAAAAACGAGGCCCATTCACGATTACACAATTGCACTGTCATAACAAGCGGTGCAAACAATCATATTTTACATATCTCGTAAGCATGCATATAGATACATAATGGTACCCTATCCGAAAAATTAACTAATGTGTCCTTGATGATATTCTGCGTGCGAAAAAACCGTGTCCTTTTCCGAAGCTGTATGTAACACGATGAGATCACATGTCTGACAACGATATCCCCTTGAATAATACATGCCATGCACTTGTTGACAGCAATTTTTTAATCATGGATGCGCACTTTGAGAAATGCACCAAGAATATTTATTAGAAATTGAAATTTTATTTTAATTACAAATGAGATGTAATGTTTATCCTTCTATATTACATTTTTTTCTTTTTTTGTAGTTGTTAAGATAAATATTGAAAATATTAGTAAATTGAGTTTATTAGTAAATTGAATTGTATACAACTATTTATTATGTACAAAACATTGAAATTTGAACATTTTTAATCCGCATTTACATTTCAATTTAAATATCTTAATGCGCACGCGCGCGTGTACGTAACCAAGCCACTTATTTATTTATAAGAAATTCACAAACCATATTATATTATTTAATACGTAGATATTACAAGTGATTTAATTTTAGAAACAACGTAATGTAATGCAGTTAGCACTTATTTATCAAGGTCTAAAGTAGAAAGAAAAATAAAATACGAAGAAGTACGTTACTATTTAGACTATTTTTCAAAATTTGAAAATATATTATTTTTAATGTTTTTAAATAATTAGTGTTAATTCATAGTGTGTATATAAAAATTTCTGGTCGATAAAAAATAAGATCAAAACAGAAGAAAAGAGTCATGAAAAATAACACAAAAATATCATATCGTTTTATTAATAAAACACGAATTAAAAGTGTACATATATTATATAAACAAATTATATAATTATATGAGTGTACAATAAAATTTTAATTTGTTTATTCAAAGAGAAAGTACAAAATTTTTGTTGATTTATTAATATTAGTAAAAAAAGATCAATTAAAAATTATAATAAATACTATAAATCGATGTAAGCCTTTTTAATTACTTGTCTTTGAAATTTCAAAATGAATAAAATGTATTCAAATAAAACAATAATATAATGATATATTATATACGTAATTGCAATTGTTAACTGTATATAAAAGTATTTTGTATCTTCGCTGTACTCTTATAATCATTAAAGAATGGAGGGAGAGGCTTTAAACACTTTATTTTTCCGAAAAAAAATTAAGGAAACTCAGACCGTAATGCACCAGAATGATCACAAAGAACTTAAGCGAGAAAATATTGATCACCCGCGCGTATAACGGCTCGCTTATGTCATCACAAGCTGAGATAGGGCCTTAAAAATACCAGTCGGCAGCAGCTGATCGTCACTCCCATTCCGTCCGTCAAGGTCATCTCCAGTGTGCGTGCCTGCCGCCATAGCTTCGTAAATTTATTCGCGTATCTCTCTGCTTCTGTCTTCCTGTTATTCGCCTTCGTTTCTTCCGAGTCAGATTCTATGCAGACAATAACAATATCAAGGCGACTAGTGACGCGTGCTACCAGGTTAAGCGATCTTCGTTTTTTCCTTAATAACCATTATCGTATTAAATTTCAGTTACTGCATAATTTTCTCGTGATCTAAGAAATCCACTAAATTACGTCTATTATTTTCTTAGACAATTCGATTATTTAAGAATTTATGCAAGCATACAGTTACGTATTTAAGTTGTTTGCTTTTCTTGCAAAAGCATTACTGTTACACAGTTGTATTTTTTGCTTCTCTTATAATTTTTTTTTATTGTCTTTGATTAAAAAATAAACTGTTATCCAACTTTTACTATGTACAACTATATATAAAATATAAAACTAGGTCTTTCATACTTCGTTTGCATTCCCAAATAAAGGTATAAGCATAAAAAAACGAAGTTTCCGATGACTATTTCAAGTTAATGAAAGATTTTAGTGAAAAAAAAGAGAAACAAACCGATCTAGGAAAAGCGTCATTGTAAACTCCGTAATCGGTAGTAATTCATGGCATTAACGAGGCACGTGCACCCCGCGGCAAAAGGAGGGAGAGATGAACGTGCACGCATAAGCGGGTTCCGGTCTAGCAGCCCGTTAACGCGATTACGGACGTGAAACACTCCCCGTGACGGGTACGACAAAGAGGGAGAATGACGCTACCGAAAGAACGACGACGCCAAGCGCCTGCACGACCTCGTCCTCAGTCAAATAGCGAACGTGGCGCGCCATGGATCCCGTATAGGAGGGAACGATAGCGATTGCCTCAACGCCACCACCCGTACTACTCCTCCAACGGCAAGGAGGCCGTTAGAGGAGGGAGAGGAGCACTCAGTATCGTAGCTTTTCTGAAGCGCGCACAAACGTTGAGTAACACTTGGCTCGCCGGAGCCGCACATTTAAGAATAGAAGCCGTATGCGCGTGGTTGTCTCGCCTACAATTCTTGCCCGCGCTTTCCTCACCTTGCGTGCTTTACGAATAGTCCGTGACCGATCGAGGCGAGGAAACAAGTGAAAAAATACGGTCCGGTGCTCGGGAACCGTACCTACTAATCCTTTTGTTTTTAACCAACCACACTACGATGCTCAAATATCTGATAATATTTGGAGCACTGGTCAGCATGACTTTAGCCCATGAACCATTCATCGTACAATTCCAATGGAATTATTTAAACTACACCTGGCCTTCGGAAGAAGCGTATTTGAAGGCTGACAAGGATGAGTCCTACGTGGAGAAAAATAATGTCATCACAGGAATTAAGCTATGGAAGGACAAAATGTACTTGACAATACCGCGGTACAGAAATGGAGTCCCTGTCACCTTAGCTGTGACTTCTTCCACACCGATTAATCAACAGACGGCCCCAAAACTGGAGCCCTATCCTAACTGGGATATGCAACGTATCGGTGACTGTAGTGCCTTTCAGTTTGTCCAAAGTATTGAGATCGACCCATACGGCAGAATGTGGGTACTGGACACCGGCAGAAGTGCTACCATGACCTTAGAAGCAAAATCAAGCTGCTCACCAAGGCTTGTCATCCTCGATATAAAAAATGAAGGCTCAGTGCTGCGTAGCTATCCATTTCCGGTAGAAGTTGCCCATCCCGAATCTG
Source organism: Ceratosolen corneri (assembly GCA_030522565.1). Classification (NCBI taxonomy): domain Eukaryota; kingdom Metazoa; phylum Arthropoda; class Insecta; order Hymenoptera; family Agaonidae; genus Ceratosolen; species Ceratosolen corneri. The sequence continues at coordinate 74,713 of JAPYYT010000307.1, forward strand.
CCTTCTTAAACGATATTGTTATCGATCATGAGGATGGTGGCATTGCTTATATAGTCGACTCTGACGATAAAAATCCAGGTATTATAGTCTTTTCACTGCAAAATACTACCTCCTGGAAAGTGAGTCACGAATCAATGAAGGCCAAATCCGATGCAATCGGCTTCATCATCGAGCAGACTCGTGTGACTCAATCTATACCTGTCGATGGTATTGCTCTATCGCCGGCGAATACTAGTGGAGATCGAACTCTATACTACACTCCGCTATCGTCCTTTAACATATTCGCAGTACCGACGAAAGTTCTAAAGAGTGAAAGCTTACGTGACAATATTGGACAGTATATACGCGTCTTGGGTAGAAAACCCTCGCAAACCGATGGTATGATGATGTCTAACACTGGCATTCTATACTTTGGTCTTCTCGCCGATGACGCAGTCTCCATGTGGGATTCGAAGAATCCATCTTTTGTCACCGGACAGCGCATAATCTCCAGAGATCATCATCTGATGCAGTGGCCAAACTCGTTCGCTTTCGACGAAAGAGGTCAACTCTGGTGCATCACCAATCGACTACACACCTTCCTTGATAATTCTCTCAACATTGAAAAACCCAACTTTAGGGCGATAATGGCTAGGGTAAACATGAAGAGCTATCAATATTATGAAAATGGAAGCTCGCCTGAGTTACCGACTATTACAGCTGGGGTTAACTCCTTCTCCTCCCACAAAGAGCTCACCCTTGCTAGTCTCCTGGCTCTCCTCATGGTCTTTATCATGCACTAGGTTCAGTTTCTTAAATGTTAATTTATGTTCATAAACTCGAAAGAATTGTGTACCGTTGTTTCATTGAACGCGAGTCGTTCGAGGATAAAAAATCAAGAGAAGTGATTAGGTGCTGACACCGAGTGAATTCTATTATCTATACTTCCTAGCTGAGAAACTTGGTTTCATTACTTCGTGCAAGCGGATGTCGTCTATGTCGCCAATGTTATTATAATTTCATTTAACACTTCGGTAATGTATGACCGAACGAGCAGTGTCAATTGCTCTTAGTTTCATTTTCATTTACTCGCTTGTTTACAATGTGTTATCGCTTTTAACGCAAAAATCGCGTGTGAATTGAGTTGGCCAGGAGGCAAGATGAATAAATTGAAAACGAATTTTTTTCGAAAGGGAAAACGAATTGTAACAAGATCAAATTGACGATACAATTCGTTGCGTTAAATATTTTTGAACTGCGTTCAGCTCTCAGTATCTCACATTCGACATGACCTTAAAAATGTTTAAATTTAAATATTATTCCAGTAATACATACTCATAATACTTAACAGATTTCAGAATGACATTTAGGGATAATGCGCGATTTTGCATTATTATTTTAGATGATTATTACAAAAAAGCAATTAAGTACTATAAAAAAATTATATACACATTTCAAGTCTAAATATTATTATTAATTTTATTATATATTACTCTGAAATATTTATATAGAACAAATTAAATGTAATAATATTATTAAATTGTGAAAACTAATTATTATTCATGTAAAATTAGATAAAAATAAAAATCATAAATTAACCAAAGGGGTCTTAAGAACTATAATTTTACCGAGGCGAATATTTTCGAAAATATTCCAAAATCAATTTATTAAAATAAAAAATGTAATGCGTTTTTATCAAATGATATAAATTTGTAATAAATAATGTCGTTACGCACCGAGTAAGAAAATATATAATTTTTTTAAGTACTTTTAATGCTAGAACTTGTGACTAATTATAAGATTTTTCGTTCTTAAAAACAAAATAATAATCTACATCATTGAAGTACAATGAAAAAAGTCGACGTAATATTTTTCATATATATATGGCTAAACTATGCACATTATTCGGTAAAATTACTAATGGTATTTTTTATGATCACTATTTTCAATATCATAAGAGTGGATATTTAATCAATATTTAAATTCAAATTAATCATTAATTTAGTTTTTGTTGTGAATAAAATTTTCACCTTCAAGCAGTAGAAAAGCTAAATTAAACGCAATAAAAAATGATGAATATTCACCTACAAATAATATGCAATCACCGATTTTGGAACAAAAATAAAAAATAAAACAAACAAATAATGTCATATGAAAACCATAATTTTTTGTCTTACACCGCTGTTGTTCGTGCAAAATCTAAGCTTCTTGTAGTTCAATAAAAATCTGAAAATAAAAAGTAACACGATGAAGGTTTTCGAATGAGAAAAGGAATAAATTAATAAACTAAATAAATAAATAAAAAAACATTTATCCAAATGAATTGGGAAAAACGAATCACCCAAATACCAAATGTTACCGGCGACCGTAATGTTGCCCATACTGAATGTTTAAAGTGAAAAATAAAAATAAATTTATTTTGTGCTTCCGAGAAATAATGTAATTATGAGGTAGAAAGAAATAAGATGTCAAAGCGTGATTCTTATTTGAATACAATATTTATTATAACCGTCGATAGAAAAATGTATAAATACTATTAAAATATAGTACTTTAAGTTTAGCTTACTCTTGTTTTTATTAACCTTCAGCCATCAATGCTGACAAATATAGTGACTTATTATTTTAGGAGGGAAATGTTAAAACAGTAAACTCAAAAGAAGTAGAAATTATAAATGCAAGATAAATGAATAATTAGAAAAATATTTGTCCTTGTAACACCAGATGATGCGATCAGAATTCAAAATAAAATGCCATTAAAGCTGACTTAATTATCTGTTTGCACATTTTTGCATTATTACGGTGTAATATAATTTGGAATATAAAATGTAAACTAAATAGTTGCATTAACAAAATACAGGATCGAATCAAGAAAAAATGAATGGAAAAATAATTACACTAATTTTTAAAATATGCAAAATTTAATTTTTAATTGTAAAAATGTCATTTTTAAAATGTGCAAATAATTTAAATTTATTTTATTTAAAGAGCTACCGAACTTCAATGTTTTTATTCAATTTTCTTTCCTTATTCTTCTTTCTTCTTATTCTCTCTATCTATCTATCTATCTATCTTTTTGTACACAATGAGAATTTAAATAATTACAGGTAAGGTGTATTTCGATTGTACTGAACGTTTTATACAAATGTTAGCGGTATTTTAAAATTAAACAATATTAACGTGACTGAATACCAAATAACGAAGTAACTTAATTTAAGATATTTTTTTAAATTCTTTCTTATTTATAAAACATAATTATAATTTAATTATCATTAACTTATCACCAGAATATCACAATCATTATTAAAGATGCATGGCTACGTAGTTTATTAAGGAATAGCATACCTCAGTTAACCAGAATTTCTAATATCTCTCGTTATAATTACGTCTTACCAAACAATAGTATTATAAGTAAGGACTAACATTATTCAGATATTTTCTGCTATGACATTTGCCTGACTATCAGTGGTAAGTGTTAAAGATGTCAAGATTTTGTTTATCACACCTGCATTTATTTATTGTTGAGTTTTACAATACAGTTCTAATTTGCATTAGAATTTAGTTATGCAATCATAATAATATCGTTTACTTACAAAGAATTTTTTAATCTTGTCTACTGAAAATTTGAGACAGCACCCTTATCTCATTATATAGTAATAAAATATTTTATTTTATATTCAGGAAACCTTTTCTTAATGTCAGTATGTATTTCTTAATAAAAAAACACATGATAAAAAAAACTCTAAAAATCAATTTTAATTCTTATGGTATACGTAGAAAATCATGAAATGGCTGAATTACAACTCAACTTAAATTTAGTTTATTGTCCTTTACGATGCAAAGAAAAAGAATTTCTCCATCGCGGTTTGAAGCGCCACTACGGGTCAAATTCTCTACTGATCCTATCTACTCTCCAAGTCCGTTCATACAATGGGTTATTCGTCCCAATTCGCATACATTTACACAACTGCAGACGTGCCCCCTTTCGGTCACTGGTTTCAACATTCTTACTCTCTCTTTCTAGCTTCCAACACGCATTGTTTAGCACGTGTATTACCAAATCATATGCTTAAGAAACATATGAGATTGATGCTCCCACGTTGTGGCAAATACAATAACAACAGTTTACGAAGCTCCTTAAAATAACAATATAAGAAGTTTTCTCGATGGTTTATTGACTTTAAATTAAAAATCTGTAACTACTAATAATAACAAGCAGCTATATAAATGCAATGCTTGTTATGATAAAAGAATCGAGGTAAGTGCGCAGTCTAATGACAATCAATGAGATGTTTATATAAGTTTTCGACTAGTAAATTAAGAATAGCCAATACATTTGTCAAGTACCGTGGATAAGTGGCTAGTACTAGAAACAAATTAAAACAATGTCTTAAAACAATGTTTTACTATTTATTTATTGTATGGCAAGATTATATAAAATTAGGGCATTTTAATCTTTTTTTTGAGTGATAATTTTACGCATCTTACTTAAGGCACAGTTTCCAAACAATTCTACTAATGATTGTATTCGATTTAGATTAATATCTTGCTATTACTTTTTCAATATAGTTTACTTCTTTTTTAATTTAAATTTGTATCTTCGCATATATTTTAATTATAAATATTTATACTAATTATAAGTGTAATACTTAAAAGGATATCAATTAAGTAACATAAGTATAATGAAAATATTTTTTATTTAATCAAACTTTTATCTCAGTAATAACATTATATCTTGGGATTATCAAGATCATCAGCAAAATGTAAAATTAAAAATGCTTTTTTTCGTCATTAATGAATGAATCTTAATCAAATCTTTATCAAATATTACTAAGTGTTTTATAATGAAGAGTTCTATTAATTTAATGCTAATCAATTATTTAACTAATTGTTAAGCATATGTTGCAAATAATAAATATAGGATAGATATGAAAAGCTATAATAATAAAATGATCGCATGTATCTGTCACTATGATTGTTAAGCCGTCCAAGATATTCCCATACAGTAAAAATATATACGATCATTGCCGCCTTATTATTTTTCTTTGCACACGTGTGACATTGTCCATGAAAGTAATCAATGAAATGATAATATATTGCAAATATTAGAAAAAAGTTCATTTTGTACCATTAATATTAATTCAATACAAAGAAGAAATTGTGGATAAGTGTGAAAAAATAAAAATATTCTCTTAATAGAATTGTATTTTAAAATAAAAATATATGTACAGATATTACTAATGATTTGTGGCTGTTCTTTTACTTTTGCAAAAATACTCACGGAACATTATTAGAAAAAATAAATTAGAATATGAATTTAAATACGAATGTAAACATCTCTCGACTCTCATATTGCATTATTACATTATTAAATTAAAAATGTAGTTCTACGAATTATGTTTTATTCCCATTTTACTTATATGCTATGAAATTTTGAATATTAAAACATTGTGAAATTTTGAATCATTAAAAAATGTTTCAAAAAAAGAATAATAGCTGAAGTATTCGTCATATATGACATTGGATAAACCAGCAATTCTTCATAATCAATTATCTCTAAAAAAATCAAGCTTTTAAGAATTTACATCACAATTTAAAAGAACTATTGCTAGTTGTTAAACTTATTATTTATTTATATGCTGCGCTATACATTAATTTCAATAGGTATTACTTCGCGTCATTCAAGATTTTAAATGCATCATAATAATTATAAAGACTGCGATAATTTGTTAAAATATAAAGAGTATTTTTACTGTTATAATTTGTGCCTTCTTTATGATCATGTCTTCTTCATAAACTGCATCACTATTTAAATCGTATATTATTTTCCTGAATTGTACAGCATTAATTTGTATACAAACCTATAATTTAGTATTAATTTTGCTACAATTATGAACTATAATATAATATGTAATATAAATATATATAATATATAATATATTAAAATTAAGTTAAAAGAATGTCGACAGAGATGAAAACACCATTCAGATGCATTCGTAATGGATTACTTTATTATTTGTAATGTGACAAACTAATTTAATTATGCATTTAAACGACATACAAATTTTGCAAACTACAAATTCAACTTTATTCCTCCCTTTTTCAATTTCTGATATAATTATACGTTCTTTATAGTCACATGTTTTTTTTTAGATAAATTTTTAATTATATCAATTATCCTTAGCACCAATACTTGGTCAATTTTGAAAAGTAATTACGGAAAAATGTAGACGATTTAAATTAATGTTGTTAGTTATTTTTTGTAATTAATACAAACATAAGATATATACGAGTAGGATTTGATACAATTACGTATGCAAAAAGAAAATTGTCGATAAGTATACTCAAAAGCAGTTAATACAAATACTATAAAAATCATGTATTTATTTGTAGTTTAAACTATATTTAAAAAATTTCTCTACATAATGAATCATGAAGTTTATGAAACTATAATCTTTGTATTTAATATACATATAGTACTAGTGCAATAGAACATATTTTTGTGATATACGTCAACGTAAAAACATAATAAAGTTATTACTATTTTCAATTATACTAATGCAACTCTAATTTATACCTGAGTTATACCTTACATTAAATACTATTCAAAATGAAAACGGGACTGTCTATTGATTTTATGGACGATCAATAACTGTGATTCATTAACGACAGCTACTTGAATATCTATAACATGTAAGTAACGGAATTTAGAAAGATGTGCAAAATATTAATAAAACGAATGTATCCTTTACAACAATTACAATTATGTTTAATTTATTTACTAATTTGAATACTGAATAGGACTGCTCGAAAGTTTTATTTATTGTATATCAGCAATACAATGAGTCAGTAATCGATTAATTACAGTTCATCTTTTTTGACATTATTAATATACGAATTAATATTATTATATAAGAAATTAATAATTACAAATAATGGTAGTTTTTATTTTCTGTAATTTATGATTAAAATATAATTACACTGTAAATAAATATATATAAATAATTATAATAATCAATAACTTTAGATATATGCTTGATTTTATCACAATTTATATATACAATATTATACAAACAATAATATACATAATAAAATATTGTGATCTACAATGATTATTTAATCAATTGATTATTCCAACTATTTTGTTAAATAACATTTAGATTATTAAATTATACGAATTAATATGTACATTACTAATTACTAATAGTTATTATATTAATATTACACCGTATTATTTTAATATATAAAAATAATAAATAATAATATTAATAATAAGTAAATCAATTCGAAATTAAATAAGTGAATATATAAAATATTAAAATTCATAAAATAATGTTTAATATCCAATTATATTTCTAATAAATAGTATATTAAATTAAATATACAAATGGATAATGAAATACACTAAAATTAATTATTTATAGTATGACGTACAAAGTACAATTAGATTATAATTTTATTTTAAGAGAGAAAAATATAAAATATAAGACAATAAAAATATTTATATATTTATTATATATATATTATTTACAATAGTTCCTATATCATACTTTTAAGAAATATCATTTAATTTAATTAAATATATTGATTTTACATATTAATTACTATTATAGATATTCAATTAGATCAATTTTCTTTTAATAAAAGTATATTAACAAGATAAACATAAGGAGAGTTTTCAATTTTTAATTTACTGTGTAAATGTTTTTCAAACTTTTATTATTATAGGTTTAATTAATTTAAGGAAAAGTATAAACATTAAATTTTAATTTCTCGTTGTTTAATTATATGCTCCATCTATCTTATATTTTATTATTTAATTTTAATCTATAAGTTAACCTGCAATAATAACGTTTCAAAACAAATTAAGTTCCAATAAAAATCGTTAATTTAATGTAAAGAATTATAAAATATTGAAATTAATTTATTTTTTAACCTGGATTATAGTTTTCTATAAAATACTGACATTTTATCTCAAATTTAACGACAATTGTTATAATAATAATAAGGAATCAACTTTTGTAATTAACTATAATAAAATCAACTAACAACAGGTTGATTTAGTACGTATTTAATTAATTGATTGATCTAATCAAGAATGTTATATAATGAAAGAATATCACACGCCTCACTTTAAGTAACTCAAGAGTTAAATACATTTATATATGATGATTATACTCGTAAACGTGTCACGTACTACCAAATTTTATTATATTTTCTACTTAACTGAAACTACTTCTGCATGCAACGTGAAATGCAAATAGTGATAATTTTTGTAAAAGGATAAAATCATTTATATGCTTACAATATTAAACGAATTGCAATTCCAAACTGATACAATTTTATCGTAATAGAAGGCTCTTTCTATTCTAATATCAAAGTCAGTTCACTTTAAATATAATTGTATAATATTAAATATAAATATAAGTCAGTGTTGTTCTTTGCAAACATCAAAAAGAGTTTCGATTTGAGACTACCTGAATTATACTATTTAATAATAACTACTACGAAGAGGACCTCCGTATTATAGATAATTTTAGTGAATTATAATTTGAGATTTACTACTTTATTAATTTAAATTGAGCAAAAATTTATAGAAATCATTATATAAAATAGTTAAAAAATTGAATAAAATTGTTGTATATGATAGATATTAGTTACCACTACTACTTTTAGTATTGATATTATTATTATTGTTATTGCTATTATTGTTGTTATTGTTATTGTTATTGTTGTTATTGTTGTTACTGCTGCTGCTGCTATTGTTGTTGTTGTTGTTGTTGTTTTTGTTCATTACTTATTGCTATATTGTTTAATATTTATATAAAAAATAATTGTGTCAAGCTGTAAGAATGCATTTGCTTAAAATATCTCTAAATTAATTGGTCTGTTTAATTTGCCTCATACAAAGTTAACTATTTATTAATTATAAGCATCATAAAGAGAAATTAAAATCATATTCATATAAAAACTTAATTATTATTGATCTAATAATAAACTTATAAATTTTATACTATCTGGTTGTTATAAATATAACAATCATCAAATAGTATTATTATTTTAGAAATTTTTAATTTAATATTTATACATTGTGTACTATTATTTATCAAGTATAACTTGATAAAGAAGAATTATATTCTTTACATATAAAATAAAAATATTTTATAACTATATTAATTATAAGATTGAAATGTTACTGAGACAGTAAAAAACATCGTTTAAGTTATTTTACAAAAATTGTTGGAAACATTTTCTAAACAACTTTTTCTATCAGAATTTTAATTGAATAATCATTTTTTTAATGTTTTGAATTATTTTTTTCTTTACGATATTATAGTTCAATTTTAAAAAGAGGACAGTGGATTAATTTACTGGATTTTTTTAATTAAAAAAAGAGTAATACATCTAAATGTATTCATTAAAGGATTTCCTTGAAGCATTAATCTTAATATTATATACTTAAGCCTATAACTTGTTTAAAATTGAAAAAAAAATTTTAATTTTTAAATTTAAATTTAAATTAATACTGTTCTTTATATTACGATATATATATTTAAACAATAAAATTAAAAATATATTAAATATTATAATATAACCACTATATACTCAACAAAGTAACAAACTAAATATCCTGGATTCATCAACTCGTACTATAAATGTAGATTGTCGAAAATACTATGAACAGTAATGTGTAGTCTAAATAAAAATGCTAACTTCGACTATAAATAAGTAAAAAGCAAAATCTAAATATTTTTGTATTTACGCTGTTTAGAAAAAAACAGCTACTATACTGAAGGACATCAAATACAATTATTTCAAAATTTTGTGAAAGTTTAGTATTTGTTTATATTTGGAAGATTTGGTTTACACAATGTTCCAATTATGACGGATATTATGACTTTATACACTTTGTTTTAAAAAGAAACAATTAGTTCGAGGATGAATATGAAAGGAAAGTTTGATTCGATGCTACAAAACCAAAAATAAATGTATCATTAATTTTTTCTAGGGTTAAAGTAATCAAATATTTTGTTATCATTCATAATTTATATTTCAATCTCTTTTCACTGTCAAGTAACTATTCAAGAAATAAATATCCATATCTAAAGGAGGAAAATAAAAAAAAAGCACGAAAAAGCACGAACAAAAAGCACGTAAGAATTTTAGATAGGAATTTTATCAAAAAGTGATTAATATATGCTACTCCATCGGCATTTTTATTGCTTTTAGTATCGTAATAATTTTTAATTTTAATTTAATTTTTACTTTTTTTCTATATGTATAAAGATAATTTTATTAATTACATTATTTTATAATCTAAAATACAAAGAGTATCTGCATTTTCATTATATTTTATAAATTAGTTACAAAACACATTTATTTTAAAATTCGTACACCATTTAATAATACAATTCTATTACACATTACTATTTCAAATTTTAAATATGTAAAATTATTACATTTTTAACATTCATACAAATATGATGAGTGAATTCATGATTAGTATCATCGCTACTTATATTATGCATCAAAATTCAATTCTATATTTATATAAATAATTCATCAATAATATGAAAAAAATTAAAAATATAACTTACATAAGTAGTAACTAAACTTTAAATCGAATTATAAATTAATATATATTATAACATAAGCTTTTTATATTGGTAAATATTGGTAAAATTAGTAACAAGTTAAAAATCCTATTAACTTAAATTTGTGCAAACTAAAAAAAAGGAAAAGAATCTAATTTATATGACATAAAAATATAACTCTACAAAACGATTCATGTAATTTCCTCAAAAAATAATCAAATTTATAAAATTTAATGAAAACTTCAATATTTTTATATGATAATTATATTTTTAAATTATTTCTTAAAAAAAAAAAAACAATTAAATTTAAATTGTAAAAATATAGAAAATATTAGAAGGTTTATATTTACCCAAAACAATTTCTATTTATTAAATAAATAAAAGAATGAATTAGAATAATAAATAATAAGAATGAAAATCCGTTTAATAAGAAAGATAATTCTGTTTCAAATTATATTACCATTAGTTTGTTGTAAAACTATTTTATGGAATAAATAATCATATTTAAATTTTAAACGGTTTTGTTATACGGAGTCGACAATTATCAAATTATCCAAACAAATGTGCAATACTTTAATTATCTAATGCAAAAGCATTTGCAAACAGTTATTTATTTTCTTATCGATATTGGTACACAGTAAAATATATCCTATAAAAATAAAATTTATGGGTTTTAGATTAGGAAGCTTTAGTGACGTTTTAGAAAACTTGAATTTTACAAAAGTATGTTAATGAATTTCTGCAATAACATGAAATATAATGTTCTAAACTTTTCTTATATTTTTGACAATAGTTGTAAAAAGCACCAATATATTTTCTTCTTGTATTGTAAAATAATTATGACACCTAAAATGACTTATCTATAACATCCTTTCACTTAATACTTAAAAAAGAAACAAATGCAGATTCTTATATAAAAAAACACGTTTTGTAAGTATGAAGACGCGTACCAAATTTTAATTAGTCAATTAATAGTTAACCGATTTTCAGTAAACTATTTAAAAGGTTTTAAATAATTAATTTTATTTTCTAATCTTCTAACTTAGCCTATTTAAAATATTTCTTAGTTAATAATTCAATTTTATGCTTTGATGAATTCCAATTAAATTCAAATTAATATACAGTATAAACATTAAAATAAATAATTTTACATAAATATTACTTTAATAATATCACTGATGTCACATACTATTGCTATTATATGTTACTTAAATTACAATCTTATTTTGCCAGTTAAAATTGTAAATAAATTGTTGTAAAAATATACTCTTAGAAATAATCATTCAGAAGAGCGTTATTATCGAATTGAAATATGAATTTACAGATGACTCGTGAAGCATCGTGTTAAATTTCTCATGTACGTTAAAACTTTAAAATTTTTAATATAACTTGAAATCATGAAACCTAGTTAGTTATCTTTTTATTTGTATAGTTCATATCGGATTTATATATTTCAATTTAAATTAATTGAATTATTTACAATTTTATTTAGAAATAAGAGATAAAATATTTTTTTTAAATGACATTGCTTTTATAAATAAAATCTTTGCAGTATATATTTTGTTTTGAATAATAGCTTATTATAACGAGAATAGTTGAAATATATTAACGACCAGCATTTGAAATTGAATTGTGAACATCGCATGGTAAAGAATGTAACGAACTTGTTAATGTTATTAAGAAATAAAGAATAAATAATAGAGTAGATTATTTTTTCGATAAGTTTAAAATCAATAAGATATTACAGTAAAAAATATAATTTATAAAATATATTTTCATATGTATACTTAAATATCTATGTTATCGACAATGGATAACGGAGTAGAATACTAAATGTACCATAAATATAGTAGTTAAAATATAATAAAATCAAATAAAATCTAAAGATGGGCTAAAAATCGTCAGCAGTAAGATAGAAGTACTATCGTAAAAGCGATGAATTGGTAGCGTGTTGTCGCTGACCTAACCTTAACCGGGAGATGTCGCCGGTGCCTCATCCCTCGATTTTACCCTCAGCTAATGGTAATTAATCTTTAGTCGAAAGGGGAAATATTCAAACGACAGTAGTTTACTCCGTTTGTCTTCGTGATCAATTCCAGCATCACGGGACTTGGGAGACAATTATCGTCCTCCAATTAACGCAAACCACTCATCTTTATTGTAGAGGTGCGAGCACTATATTGTTTGGTTACAAGACGTCACCGACGACACCCAGATTCATATTAACAAAACACGCGAGATAAAGAAAAGAAGCAAGTCATAATAACAAAAAGAAAGAAAATCCAACAAATAAGAAGGAAACTGAGTTGTAAGAAGTAAGGAAGATTGACGTGTAGTTTTCTGTTTTGCTTTCCTCGTGTAAACACATGTTCTCATCCTCCACCATTGTTGCCACCATCTTTACGCATCACAACAGTGCAAAGGAACATCGTGCGTCTACGTATCACGCGTCACGATTTCCCGTCAACGCGTCGTAGTCGCTTCGTTACCGTTGCCATTGTTGACATCGCAATAATAGTCGTAGCCGCCACCGTCTTCAGCAGATTATATAGATATATATATATATATATCACGAACTCATTAGTGTACAGCATGTACTGTAGAGTGAACGTGTAATAGCAATATTTTGACAGAAGTTCGAACATGCTCTCTAGAAATACATATGTGCATGGCTGCTATATTTAAGGTTTGACTGTCAATGTGACGGTCATACACACGAAAACTGGTTTGCGAAAAGCGTGAAAAACGACAAGGATTCGGAGTCCCTTATTTAAAAAGCCGCGAGTCGCGCCAAGCGCTGGGCGGCGTCGGCGAACAAGTGGGGAAGGGGGACCGCGAGGCAGTAGCAACACACAAAGGTATACAGCCGCGTGTACATGCACAAAGAAAAGTACGAGGTTAGCCCCGGCGTCGCCGCGTCCGCTCATGTCGACGACCTAGCCTAAGCCCTATTCGTAACCTAACCTCGAGCGAGGGGTTAGGCCTTGGTCCTGTGAACGGAGGCGCGTGTGTGACGGCTGATGAGCGGAACCGAGGGTGACGGCAACAGCAATAGCAGCGGCAACAACGGCTACGGAGTCCTTCTGGCGGAAGCTTGACCCTGAGTCCAGGGGGCGCCTGGCTGTCATCGTCTCCGAGCCTCACCACCGAGGCCGAAACGACCCATCCCACGGACTCGGCTTGAGATGAGCGACCATGGTTGCATACACTTAAATAACTTCAAGGCAGCCAAGGGCATACAGCCCTACAAAGTCATACACTCTTTCTTCGTCACTAGTACGAGTAACGAGGCGCGCGTCAGGAAGGTAAGAGTCCAAAATTTCAGGGATCTTTTTTTTATTTCTTTTACTAAGTGCTTAAGCTCTATTCTCTTTCACCTTCCTAGCACTTGTAGTTTTGCTTTGACAGCAGAAAGCATTGTTTTTAAAATTTGATTCATATGCAGCTTCATATCTGTTTTTTAATATTCAACCTCAAATGTCTACAAAAATCCATGGACATTCTCCATTTCTCGCGTATTAATGTGCTCAAAAAATAAAAAAAGGAATCTTGAAGTTTCTGTGTTTTATAATTTTATGTTTTAATAATTTTTGAATCTCATTTTTATTATATCTCTGCTCTAATTCTTGGTCTTTTAAATATTTGATTTTATTTTTATTTTATTATTACTCTAATTACTTTATTTTTTATTTTATTTTATTTTATATTTTATTATTATTATTTATATTTTTATATTATTTTATATTTTATACATTATTTTATTTTTACTCTAATCTATTTAATTAAAACTGGCAATATATTCAATTAAATATATAAAAAAATTTATCCAGCATATCTGTACGTAAAGTAACTTTGCTCATCTTAAATATCAATTAACAGAGAGAATTTCTGTTCGAAATTATTTTTTGATTGTTAGACACTTTAATTTACATACGTTAGACATAATTTACATACAAATAATTAAGCGCATCCGTGTTAAGCGTATAGTAAACTTACGTATTAAATTGCTTTTAACAAAAAGCAGTTGATTTCTTCCACCACCAGCTGACTTCTAAATACAAATTGGTTACGAATTAATTTTAGGTAAGATGTTTTCTATGAATTTTTAATTCGAGTTAACATTATTTATTCTTACAGAAATTTTTAACTTAATCTACATTTTTATTTAGCATTCTCTCTATATCTTAATTATTTATTTTAAATAATTAACAAGTTATTATATTATGTATTTTAATTTAATAATTAAATTGTTTGCAATGAATGAATAAATTATTTAATGAAGTCAAATTTCTTAAGCATGAATCCAAATCTTATTTCAAATTAATACTTTTTGTAATATACATTACTATTCATTATTATGAATCTATACGTACTTAATATTTAATCAAATTATTTAATATAATAAAATTTATATAATGAAATTACTCAGAGGTAAAAAAATGAAACGATTATCCAGAACTTAGTGGCGCTCAAGGAATAACTAAAATTCCTAATGCTTTTGGTTGATTTCATCATAATTCTAGTTTCTGCATAAAGGGGCATTATTGGAAATTGAATCATAATTTAAGACATTCTATGAATCATTAATCTATGGAGTATACAAGTTAACATTCATTAAAACAATAATAACTTAAAGGGTGAAGTGAAAGAAGAAATGAAGAATCGGCATTTTTCGTATGCCACTGGATTTGTAAAGTCAACAGACCTTGTATGGCTTATTCTTTTTTGCTTTTGCGCAGCTGCTCAGGTACACTGTAACGGTACCTCGAATGACCCTTGTCCCGTTTGTCAAAGTCTCTTGATGTTGCCTTGAATTGCAATACCAAATCATCAATTTTAATATTGCCAAGAATCTTCTTAAATGAATCCAAATGAGTTACTTTTTATCCATAATGGATACCAGGTATTGCATTGCTTTCTTTTAATTATAAGCTCTCTAACTCTGTTTTAAACTCATTTATCAAATATATTCATTTCGAACGTCAGTGCATACGTGTATTTGATTTATTGATGAAATCTTGATTGTTGGTATTATAATAAATATATATCAACTTATTTATTAATTCGTAGAAAGAAAAATATTACATATTTTACTTATAATATTACATATTATACTTAATAAAATATATACTCATATTTTATTATTACACATTTACTTATAATAAATTATTCTTATTAATTCTACATAAATTTATAGTGAAAAAGTATTGAAACGATAAAGTTCTTTTCAATTGGTTTATGTATATCATTATTTTCTTTAATTCACTATCTCACCGATTTATGACCTATGCATTTGCATTTTATGAATATATGACAAAGTATGCCATGAAAACTAAAATTTGTAATCTTTACTTTTCAATTAAGTTTCAAATAGTAAATTCACTGTTGTAAAAATCAAACAATGTTAATTGATTTAATTAAGAAGTAAACAAATAATTATCTACAAATTCTATATGATAATCATATTTGCATTATTAATTAAATACGCATTGTCAAATCTGAAATATGGATTGTGACTTTAATGAAAATATTACGAATATTTATAAAACATATGCCATAACATTATTCTTTAAATGTAAATAATAACACAAACTATTTTATTTTAACAAATAGCCAATGATTTAAAAATCATATATTTATATTTTACTTTCATAATGATTGAAATATATTATAATACATAAATGTTAAAACACAAAATCACACTTAATATTGTTACACGATTACTTAAAAAAAATTTACTAATAGATTTTCACATTGTATTTTTATAATTTTTTATAAAATAAAAAATCGACATTGATCAGTAGAAGAAACAAGTAAATCGATCGTTTGGAAACGCGTACGTCAAATGTCAGTTGGCTGTTACATAGTATAAATTACAGGTATCGATTTACTTTTTTTAAACTAAAGCACTGACCATAAAAATCAAGAATTATAAAAAAGTATTAAAAAAATTAGAAAATATGGTAATGATAAAGAGTTACTTAATAATTAATCACGTCTTACGCACCGCAATAATATTGTAACAATTGTTTACAGGCCGTAAGCTGCTTGTGTCATACATGTAAAAGTTACAAGGACCGACTCCACTCGTGCTTGCATTGTATATTCTTCGGCTGCTACGTTAAGGGCCATATTCAAGAGCACGCTAAGACGAAAAAGCATTTTCTTGGTAAGTTTTGTTTCTCAGATACTTTGGTTCAACTTAGGATTAAAAATTTCCCGACAGATCTCGATGAAAGCACTATTATAATTTTTTAAAGTAATTAAGAGTTATTGAATTACTTTTCATAAATGTTAATACCTTAAAAATTATTTATTTCGAGTGAGGCTATCTTTTTTTTGCAGCCTGAAATTGCTAGTAGGCATTAAATTCAAGCACATATTTAATATTCGACGTTATTTAATCCACAATTTCAATTAAAACTTTCACATTAGACAAGGTAATTCATCAAAGAAAATTTAAAAATTCACTGAAAAGTAACGAAATATTTTTTGAACAATCTGTTGTAGCGGTAGACCTATGTTACGGTAACATCCTGTGCTTCCAATGCGGTGACTACGTGTACGATCGAGAGCTACTCGTAGTGGCGAAAGCCCAATGGAGTGAGACCGCAAAGTCTTTAAGCCTTGGAGAGTTCTACAGGACATGGGAACCTTCTCTCTATGAAGTCGAACTCCTAAGGAAGAATCCTCGTAGAAGACGCGTTGTCGAGAACTCCACCATTGGTAAGCGTCCATGGTGCTCAATACAATGTATTTCACGTAATATATATTTAGAGTTACCTACAATACATATAAAAAAAAATATATATATATATATATGCAAATATGTGAAATTTTTATAAGAGGAGAGAAGGTACTTTAATATGGCGTCGCTATGATCATCATTTTTTTGACGGCCTAGCATTATGAACTGTTATTTTTCTTATTTACTAATTGAAATTATTTTAAGAGAACAATGCATTTTAATGATCTGTAAAACTAAGAAAAAAATAAAAATAAATAATATTAACTATTTTGTATATAAGTAGCACTTATAATGTTATATCATATATGTTTTTTATTTATTTTTAATTTAAAGATTACTTTCTTCAGAGGTTGCGCTAAAGTCATGAACGAATTGTTAAAATTGAAGTAATATTTAGTCATGAACTCAATAAAGGTATTGCGAAAATAACTTCAAAATAATGTGTTTGTACTGAAATATAGTTTTAAAAAACCAATATTTTCATATTTTGTAATTTAGATTATTATTGTTGCATTACAAACTGTACTATGTAACACGAAATAAAATTGTAGTACGACTAATTTATGATACATTTTGAATTCATTTATGATGAATTTTGAAGCTATATGGTAAATCAATATTTTTTTATATTATACAACTTAATAAATAAATTCGTGCAAAAGCTGTTTATATTTAACGCATCTCTTACAGTATTGTAAAATTATAATAATACAAATAATACTGTCATATATAACACTTTTAAATTTACATATAATAAAATAATTTGATTATATTTTAGGAAATAGTGGTTTGTAAAATACAGTCTTAATCGTTTGTAAATTAAAATCGTATGAATTAAAAAGAATTCGTATAAATATACCTTATTTCTGTGCACAATTTTTTCAATTGTTCTACCTGCAATTTAAACTTTTTATAAATTTTTAAAATAATTGTTTCTGAATCATTATCTAGTTGAGATTAAAATAATTAGATATTAACCTAGTAAAATACGTAATGAAAATAGTTAATTCCTTTTAAATATTACCACATTCTAAAATTTTGTTATGAATAACTTATTTGAATAACATATTTAATGGCATCAGACTTTCTTTAGAGTGAATTTTGAAGAAAAAAAATTAATTTTCATATTTTTATCTAAACATATTTATTATTATTATATCAAGAAACATTTAATTGTATTGATTTGATGTTTTTATTCTATTATATATTGTCATAAGTATATAATGATATTGAAGTTTATATTCGAATTCATAAAATATTAATAACCAAATATCTGGATATCATTTGTTTAATAACGTCCAATTATAGAATTAAATCCCATAAGCAAAAAAAAAAATCAATTTTTTCAATCTGTAATATAATCTATTAATCAATGTATTTACGTTCTTGGGTTAAAGTAAAACGAGATATTTATAAACAAACATGTATTTATAAATATTTAGTCGATTGACTTAATATTTAAAAGCTCAAAACTATAAATGAAATAACTGACAGGTTTGCGCGGTCTCATAAATCTGGGAAGCACGTGCTTTATGAACTGCATTGTGCAAGCACTGATTCACACACCACTACTGCGCGACTACTTTCTCGCAGACCGGCATCATTGCCCACAGCCGAATCGTTGTCTCGTCTGTGAAGTTTCGAGCCTCTTCCAGGAGTTCTATTCCGGTAACAAAGCACCTCTCATTCTCCACAAACTTCTTCACCTCATCTGGACGCACGCGCGTCACCTCGCCGGCTATGAGCAACAGGATGCTCACGAATTCTTTATCGCCACTCTCGATGTCTTACACAGGCATTGTGAACAGTATTCCCAGGTCGCACCGCTCATCGTTAAAGATAATCCACACCACTGCAATTGTATCATCGATCAGATATTCACCGGGGGCTTACAGAGCGATGTCGTATGCCAGGCCTGCAAGTAAATACTTTCTTTACAACAGAATAAAGTTATAAAATTCTTATACTATTCTTATACTATGATAAGAAATTTAATGATTTATCATTTATGTAAATTATGTAAAGTTACATTACTAAAAGATTTTGTATTAAAATTTCGGAGTCGATTTGAAAATATTGAAAATATAATTTTAATCCATTATGTCAGCACATTTGTGCATCGAACAGCTCTTGTGTACAAATTTTTCAATATAATATTAATTTAGTTTTTATATGCTTTGGAAGAACGATACTGTTTATCTTAATATTTTTCTTATTATAATTGTATTATTTAACATATTAATATTGTTAAAATTAATTAGCTCTAGTTGATAAAAATAATTATACGTACTATTCAAGAATTATACAAAATGAAATATAATTATTAAAATTTGTTAATGATTCCTTACAATTCTTTCTAAATCATTAAAATAAAATTACGTATAAATTTTAAAATCTATTATATGTTATTAAATAATTGTCAATATTTATGAGTTTTTATACTAAAGACTGTAAAAGTACAATATTAATATTTCAAACTTGTAGTGGCGTATCAACTACGATCGACCCTTTTTGGGACATATCCTTAGACTTGGGTCCGACAGCGGGTAGCGGTGGCCCATCTTCGGGAGTGGGTGGTGAGGGTGGTGGAGCGCCCACGTCCCTCCTCGACTGTCTTGAGCGCTTTACTCGGGCAGAGCACCTTGGTTCCTCGGCCAAAATCAAATGCAACAACTGCCAGACCTATCAAGAGAGCACCAAGCAACTGACTATGAAACAGTTGCCGATCGTTGCAAGTTTTCACCTCAAACGCTTCGAGCATTCAAGCATTCAGGATAAGAAAATATCCACCTTCATCTCCTTTCCCGAGCAGCTTGACATGACGCCCTTCATGTCACATCGAAGGAACGGCAACAACAACAGTGCTGCACCCAATGGACTTCATAAAAACAACGAAGATCCGGCCTTTAGCGATAACAAGTATGGTATTTTACTTTTATTTTAAATTTTGCTTGCTTAGCCGAACGACCGTTTGTCAATTGTTAAAGCTGTTTTCAAATAAGATGAAAGGAGTATTCACAAATAAATGCTTAAAAAACTATACTCACATTATTGATTTGTCAATTAATTATTTCTATTAAAATAAAATTAAACTTAAATTATTAAATTTATTGCTAGTAATTTCAAATCGTATTAATTTAATGTTAAAAAAAAATTAAAATATTAGTTGGGAGATAGGGTTTACTTCTTCATTTGTGATTTTTTTCTAATACAGGTATTCATTATTTGCTGTTATTAATCACGAAGGTTCACTGGAGACTGGACATTACACTGCGTTTATACGTCAGCAGCGAGACCAGTGGTTTAAATGCGATGATCACCTTATTACGAGAGCTAGATTAAAAGATGTATTAACTAGTGAAGGGTAATGATAAAAAACTTACTAGGTTAAATTGACGTGATTTATTTTTATTTATTCATTTTAATTAATCATATTCAATTTATAGTAATTATTAAGGAAATGATAATTAAAAAAAAAGATATTTCAGTTACTTTTTACCATTTCAGGTATTTACTATTTTATCACAAACAAATCCTGGAGTACGGACGAAATAATAAGGTGTGAAAGTCTGATGTGATTATTATTTGACTATATAAGAATGCTAATTTTCAAATAACTTAAAAATAAGTTTGCCAGTCAAGAAAAAATTTGTTTCTAGGCGTAAAGCAAATGATTATTGAAATAAAATAAGATCTACTTGCTTATTCTTGGAAAAAAGAGAAGCCTGGATTTATTTTATAAATCATCGAAATTGTTTGTTTATCTACGTGCGTAATAGAGTGACCGACTATTAACAAATGATTTGGTGCATAAATAGAGTGGATTTTTTTTAGATGAGATTAAAAATATCGAAAAAGTGAAATACTGATAATACAAAAGAAGTCGTTTTATTCAAATTTGATCATTGTTCTTTCTTTTGATTGTGATTTTGTCTCCGTTTTACAATTATATGGAACAAATTGAAGAAAGAAATTCGATGAATTTTTCCATTGACCTCAGTAGAGAAGTACTATGATTAGCTTTAAGGATTAATTTTGTTTCTTATAGTCAATAACTTTTGCTATTATGTATATTGTGAATACAAAGTCTTTTTCATTAATACGCAATTTTTAAAAAAAGAGTATATGCAGTAGAGAATTGATTTCAATTCTATTTGGTGCATCAATAAATATTAAATTTAAAGGTTTAATTTTTTTTATATGAAGATTAAATAATTTAAACAAGATATTGTTTGTTTTAGAATTATTTCTATAATGCGATTTAATACTACGTATTTATGCGTGAAATATTGATATGCGTTTATTTATTTACTATGTTCACAAATAACATTAATTGTAAAATGAATAAAACTTTTGCATTTGATCAATAACTAAAGTGAGAAGATAATCGAAACGGGTTAAAGACAAACAACGCTACTCTTGTAATATTTTGTATAAGGCTAACAAGAGAATATGCGAAAATAAAAATACTATTTAAATACAAGAAGTTTTAATATTTACACCAAAATTAAGTAATATATTTAACTTACTCAGAATTATATTTTTTAATTATTTACTTTAATAAAGTATATTGAATAAATGCTTTAATGCTTAGTAAAAAAAATTGACCATACAAATTTATAGCAAGTTTCATATATAGTAGCTAACTACTTTCTTTTAGGATGCCCTAAAAAGAGGCCCATAAAAGTTCCCCTTGATCATCATAAACATTAATAAAGCCACCTTTATCTTGCGAGTGCAAAGCAACAGCAATTAGTGGCAAATTT
>JAPYYT010000309.1:0-58190 GCA_030522565.1 Ceratosolen corneri
TTTGCGACTTCATTTCTTTCCAGCCTACTATCTCTCCTCTTCCATTATTTGCCTCTCACCCCTACCAGCTTCATGAGAGTGCACACTCCGATTAATTCCAGGGCAATTATACTATATTTCATATTAAGTAATGTTGATATTTCTTTTGATATAAATAACTTTAATTTCAATAAGCTAAATTATTTCAATATCATTACATTTAATGGAAAAGAATATTTTAAAAATTAGTTAAATAAGAAACTTTGTAAATGATGGGAAATATATATGTATATTGTGAAAAATAAATAATAATCCAAGAATCTTATCGTATACCGTATTCAAAATTAGTAAAAATAGAATCATATTACAAATTATTATTATCATATATACTACTAATAGAAATATTCATTATTGTAAACTATATTAATTTAATTTTTTTAAAAAGCTGACAAATATTTCAAATATAATTTATTATCGAGGTCCATACAAATAAAAAAAAACTATAGACGTTCTCAGTGAATTATTCAATATTGTTTGAGATTCTGTGAGAACTTCGAACCTCTCTCGATAATACTTCTTTTTTTCCGCAAATTCATTAGAAATTTTAACATGTTTATGATAGCCAAATGTACCTCGCAAGCCTTTGTCTTCTTCCACATTTCCCGAGTGTCTCTTACTATCTTGTCTTGGCTGACTAGAGTTCGCGTCTCGTTTTTTTGTCGCGTGTCTTATTCCAAAACAAGTAAAATCAAGTTAACTATAAGATCATATGAATACCGAGATTTATACTTTGTCTATTGCGCAGCAGTGCCGCATTTAGCAGTATTTGTAATATGATTAGAGGCCTTACAAGGGCCTGCTTAGGGTCCACCCCTAATCATTACTGTGCACCAATCACAGTAGACTAATTGACTGGAAGCCGATTTTCGTATCTTCCCACTCTTGATGAACCTTCACTTGGACTCAATCTCGCGAAGAAGCCCAGTGATGTCAATAAAATAGATTGCACGAGCCGTTAAAGACAGATCTTTGAAGCATAGAATTAGAACTCTTATACTTTTGAATCTAATACTCTCATGACTCTCAAAAAATATCTCTAACAAAAATACAAGACAAGTATCTAATTACAATCAAAGTTTTCAAAGAAGAGTTCACTTAGAATTGTTGTGCAACTAATAAAGTCCGGAACCAATTTAACGGACGAATTTAACGGATTTTCTCAAACACAAGAAGCCGATGTCGGTAATCTACGGTACCCCGTGGAAGATTCGGAAAGAGTCGTTGTTCAGCTAAACTTCTTCAATAGACGGTAATTGTGCTCTTAAGAAACGATAGTATTAATGTTTCTATCAGTTATATATTCTCCCACATTATTATCAATAAAAACAGTTAGAAGGTATATATTTCCTATCAATATTATCAAAAAAGGAACTTTACAGTTATATTCAAAACATCACTGGCTTGGTTTATTACCATCCCCGCTGCCGCTCCCCCCTCTCGCAGTCGGGTGAGTTCACACTCCGATTAATTCCCGAACAGGCATATAAACAAGTAATATTAATAAAATTAATCATGCATCTATAATTTTCGAATTTTACAACTTTAATAAAGTACTCTATGACGAAAAATTTGTAAAAATATCATATAGAATCATCATTTCTAAATTATTATTATTTTCCAAAACATTAAGAATATATAAAATATTATTTTTTACCGTAACGACAAATATTTGAAAAATTCATTAAAAATATTGTTTACCACTTATGATGTAATTTTCTATTGATTTATTCAATTTAGTAATTTAGCCACATTATTGTTTACTTATATAATTAATATGTACAAATTTTTTTATGAATATTAATTTCTCTTTAAATGTGTTGTCATTTCGTAATTATTATAAAGAAAATTATAAAAATTAAAACAAGTCTACATATAAATAAGCAGATAAATATTTAATAATATTATAATAATGTTTTCATTTATTTCTACAATTAAAGATATATTTCAAATAAAGTTTCAAAATCCTCGTCAACGATACAATATTTTATAGTTATTAAAACTTATATTTTAAGGACCTTAATAAAAAAAAAATGCCTTAAATTACAATAGAAACTATTATATAGCTAAAATAAACAAATTAAATTGAATAAAGTAGACATGTAAATATTAAAATAAAAGAGATGGAAATCATTTAAAAAATTGGATCAAACAGCTGTTTCAACAGCTAATCCAACAACTGTTGTATTAATATAATATGCAAATTTAATTTCATTTCTATGTATTTATATTTTTATTTGTTTTCAAACAGATATTGTGAAATACTTAACCAGTCGATAAAGTAGCATAATTGAGCGTAAAAGTGGATTTACAAACACGTGTTCGCTACTTTGACGATGCAGAGGCGTTTTTTAGTATTTGAGGTTATGTTGTAAAAAGTACACAATCTAATAACCAACAAGTATCGATATTAATTTTATTTAAATAATTTAAACAGAATAATATAAGGATTTAAATCTTTAATTTAAATTTGAAAATGGCTCGTTTAAGAAAGGTGAACTATTACTCATTATAATACTTATTATAAGCAAACTTTATATAAATTTTGTTATCATAGGGACGATGTGCGAAACGAAATAAACAAATGCACAATAATGAAAAAGAAGAACTTGTTAAAGCTCCTCATTCCTTTGTTGTTCATCGAGGATTACCTGGAAATCATATTACCGAGCTAACTAAGGATTTTCGAAGAGTTATGGAACCATTCACTGCCAGCGTGTTAAAAGAACGGAAACGAAATACTATAAAAGATTTTGTGTCCATTGCTGGTATTTTACACGTAACTCATATTTCTATTTTTTCACAAACTGAACTTGGCTTGTATTTAAAAATTTGCAGGTATACATATTAAATACTGTATTTTCGCAAATACCGCAGCTTACAACTTCCAAATTATTAATAAATTTTTGTAGAATACCAAGAGGACCAACGCTAACTTTTAAAATTGAAAGCTTTGCCTTAGCTCGTGACGTTGTTTCTACGACTAAAAAGCAGCTTGTTTTTGAAGAAGCTTTTAAACATCCACCCTTAATCGTTATGAATAAATTTAGTGGAGAAGGAATGCATTTTAAATTAATGACATCAATGTTTCAAAACATGTTCCCTACAATTAATTTAGTAACGGTAAATAATATTTTGTATTATGAAAATTAATAAATATATAGAGATAAAATAAATATTAGAAAATTTTTAGGTCAATCTAAGTAATATGCGACGTTGCATCTGTTTGAATTACAATCACGATACAAAATTAATAGATTTTCGACATTATGCCATTAAAGTTATACCAGTTGGATTGTCTAAAAGTGTTAAAAAATTGGTCCAAGCAAAAATACCAAATCTATCGCGCTGCCAAGATTTTGCGGATTTTATGATAAAGCCTTCAGTATCAGAAAGCGAAGGTGAAGATGATCCAGCAAGTCACGTAACATTACCACAAAAATTATCCTCTAGAGGGAATCATGAGAAAAGTACAAGTGCGATTAGATTATATGAACTTGGACCAAGGCTTACATTACAGGTAATTAAAAAATATATCATCCATTCTATATATTTTGATAGTTGCAAACAGGCAAAGTGTTTTAAATGGAAAATTTTGTAATGATATATTAATTAATTATCAAAGAAAACTTTATGTATTGTTAATTCAGAAATTTGAAAAATCTTGTTTTTAGTTAATAAAAGTGGAAGATGGACTATTAGGAGGTGAAGTACTATTTCATGAACTTATTAGTAAGACTGACGAAGAAAAGTTATTAATAGAAAAGAAGCGCGAACAAAATAAAAAATTAAAAGAGAAACGGAAAAAAATACAAGAAGAAAATAAAGAAAAAAAAGAGGCTAAGAAGCAAGAGCTGAAAGAAAAGTCACTTAAAGGTATAAATAAGAAGAAAGAAAGTGATATCCTCATGCAGAAAATTGCAAAAGAGTCGTATGAAGCAAATAAATCTGATGACGACGATGATGCACAATATTATAGAGAAGAAGTTGGCGAAGAGCCAGATAGCGGTAAGTATAACATTCTCAATTATAATATGAAATATTAATGATTTTTAATCAATTTTAGATCTCTTCAAAAGGCCATTTAAAAATAAAAGAATTCATTCTCATGTACGTAAGTACAATACAAAAAGAATGAAATTGAATTCTAAAAAATGACAGACTCAACTTCAATGATGAAATAATTATTATCAATATCTGTTTCAATTGAACCAATTGTCAATGTAAATATATAAAATAGTGTAAAAGATTTTAAACTACGCATAAGTGCTCTACATTTTTACGTAATTTTTACGTTATTATTCAATAATTCTTATTATATAATATATATTTGTTGATTAATAAAATTAATGAAAAAACATGACGTATATTGTTCGTTGCCCAATATTTCTTAATAAATAATAAATTATAAATTTAAATAAATGACCGAAGGCCCAAAACTTCTCTAAAATTATGATTTTTAGTAGCGGGGCTATATTATAAATCTTATACCACATTCCTATTAACCAGGGCGTAAATTTTCGAAATTTCATATGCAGATTTAACGAAGGGAGCGGCGGACTTGGGAAAATATGGCGTCATATAGCCTAGCTCGGTGCTCTCGGTCTACCATATTTTCCGCGGATAATTCTATATGGTAATGACACGAGTCTGTAATTTGCGGTTACGTAGATGGGCAATACGAGCTACCATCAATGGCAATGCGGTAGTGACACTGTCGCATTGATGGCCTATTCATAACCTTTACGTTAAGCTTAACATGGATAGTGCCACTAAATGAATTATATTTTTAAAAAATTTTCCACGCATTAATGCCAAGTAAATTAATGCCAATATAAAGTGCAAATAAGTATGGCTGGACAGAATAATGCTCAGATTATAGTAAGTAGAAAATTGAACGTTAACAATGTATAACCTGAACGTTGAAAGCCGGTTTAAATGTACAATGTATTGTAAAACTAACATTTACGTATTATTGTGCTTATTTTTTTTGTCTTGTATGTGATATATAAATTTTTAAATATTACTTTTATAATACAGTACATAAAGTAACGATTGTTTTAAGGCAAATTTGTTGTGATGAATATTTTTATTTACACGCTTAAAAAGCCAACCATTACGACTAAAAATATATATAAATGATTTATTTTTTAATTATTATTGTTTCGATATTTGTTAGGCAATACCAGATGATGTGTGTAAAAAATCGGGTATCGCTGCATCATGGGTTGGTCCTAATAAATTAGCCCTGTTTGGTTATAAAAATCTCAATGTTAATTCTAAAGGTAATTTATTTAGACGATAAAATCAAGACTTTAGCATTAAGTTAAAGGGACTCTATTGAAATTTTAAATTTATGCTTTAATTTACGTAGATGTACCCAGTGATTTTAGTCCATGCGAAGCAAAAGTACATTTTCTTAGACCAGAAGTGATTTTGTTTTCACCTGCTCTTCGTAAATTAGTGAATGAAAGTAATGGGATTTTTATATCGATCCAAAAATTAAAATGTTCTTCTAATGCAATTGATTTGAGACCAGAAATGTTAAAGTACAGCAAACAATATCGATCTATTTTGAGAGCTTGCGTAGAAGAATTACAAGATCTTGCGGAGAAATGTTCTGAAAGTGATAAATCTCTTTATGAAAATTTTCAAACAATTTTTTATAATGTTGAATGTGTTTGGCATTTAACAGAAATTCTTTATATCGATATTATTCCAGGTAAAATTTATATAACTAAAATTGATTTATTAACTTTTACACATTAAGAAATCAAAAATGCAATTTAATTACAATCTACAAAAAAGCAAAGCATTAAGCGCACACTATTTAAAATCTTTATTATCAAAAACTATATCAAATGTTAATCTAATTTGCTTTCTTATTCTATTAATTCTATTGCAGGTGATATTATTTTGCCTCAACTTCTTGAATGGGTTAGATTTCATTTTCCATCAAGAGAAATAATGGCTATGAAAATATTAGCTAGAAAGAAAATGGGCATAGACATTGAAAGTAATGATTATTGGGAAGCTGTAATTGGCTGTGCTTTGCATGGAAAGATTGATGTTGTTAGGGCTCTTCTCGCATTACACAGTAAAGCAGATCATTCAGCATTCATAGCAGCGGAAAATGCCCTTCGAAATATGCCTATATATAATATATACGGTGGATATTCGATCAAAGAATTTACTGTAAGATGTAAGCAATGGCAGATGAGTTTATCTCAAAGTATCGATAGCAAAGCTTTTGGAATTGATAGTAATTTAGAATCACTTATGAAGGTAATTTTTACTTATACATGTTTTTCTCTCATTATTTTTAGCATTTCTCTTAAATCTTCTTAAACATTTTAAAAACATTAAAAGTAAATTGTATTTCTTAAATAAGCAATTGTGCAAGTAAGAATTGATAAAAATACCCTTGATTAATTAGTATAATTAGCTTATGATTTAAAGTAAAAGATTTGGTTATTAATTCATAGTATATGAATTCAAATATATATTAAAAATTACTTTATAATATAATTAATTAAGTATTATGTAAAATTTTCATCTATTGCGAATAAATTCTTTTGGACTTTTATTTTTTACTTTCTATGAAAGACTTAAATTTGATACAAACTAATACAGCAATTACTTAAATAATATGTATTATCTTGTTATATGATTTTAATCAATAGCTAGTTGTTGGAAATGAATTATGGGAATTTGCAAAATATACCGAAGCTTGGTATGAATTGCTAGCAGCAAAACTGTTCTATTCTGCGCAGTGCTGTAAACAACCAGAATTGACTCGCCATGCAAATAGCATTGCAGTTAAATGGCAATCATATAAACAATCGCCTTTATTAGTGTTAGATAATATTATTCTAGCTTTAATAGAAAGTGATTTACATCAGATCATTAAAGAAATTCAGTATATGAATGATAATGGTTGGTTTGCCTCGCATTTAACGGACTTACTTTATCACTGTGGTAGATTGAACATTATGGATAAACATCAAGTTAAGTAAGTGACAAATATATGTATTTGGCAAATAATTAATGCTTAATGATCATTTGATAGTATTTTAGATGTTTATTTTAATTTTAATATTATTTTTCTATACGAAATTTTTTTTTAAGCCCCTGTAGTCTTAAAAGTATTCAAAAAATTTTATATAAACATTCTTGTAAATTATTTAATAATTTAGAATTTAGAAAAATGTTCGTTTCATATTTCAGTGTGACTGATTTACTGCATGAATCATTAATATTAGATTATGGAAGTACATTGATGGGTCATCATTCTTTATGGCAATGTGGTGCAAGTTATTTGGAATGCTGTCCTAAACAAGGCTTAACAAGATTGGAAACAATTTTACAAACAATTCCCTTAGGAAGCGAGGCCAGAATTCAAAAAATTATCAATGTCGCAAAAGCAAATAATATGCAGCACGTTGGTAAATTAAAGAAAATAATTTTTAATAACAAATATATATATATACACATATATTTCAAATAGAAAGTAAAAAAATAATCAAATTAGATTAATGAAAAGAAAGAAATTTGAATACAGATTTATTGTGTCACCATAGGTATAAAAAAAATAATTACTGTATTACATATAAAATATTTGGTATTGGCCAATTTAATTAATTAATTAGACATTAAAACTACATTAATATTTTCAATTTTGTCAAAAAAAAAAAAAAATAATGTAAAAATTCTATTTATTTAAAAGTCCTTAAAAGCGCTATATACAATGCAATAGTGAAACAGAATATGTAATTAGTTTCCAGCATATGTAAAATTCAAGGAATAAAGTGTATCAATCAAGGACGACTAGGAAATGGACTTGCATGGGCGCTTAAAGGTCAAGATACTTGGTTCGCCTCTCACATTGCTGATCGCTTTCTTAAATACTATGTTCAGCATGCAAACATTGAATGCCGGGACTTACTTGAGAACTTAGGGACCTGTATGCTTGCTAGCGAAAGACTCACATTTCTTGGTTTGTCAATACATACTCAAACTTAATGTATATGCTTGTGATGTGCCAAAATTTATCATAAGAAAGATACTTAATGAATATAGTAAATAATTTTATAATAGTTTGCTTCGATTTTCAATATTTTTTGCTATTTTTATTATTATGAAAAATAATATATTCCTTTGACAAAAGTACCAAATTCTCTTAGAGATAATTCATCTAGATTTTGGAATTTTTACGTTTAACTTATACTGAGCGAGTCATTAAAATTTATTAAAGTAAAATTAAACGTGAATATTTTTTTCGTTATTGAAAATTTATCATTTTGCTATAAATTTGAGTAACAGTAATCTTAACAGTTGTATACTTTTTAAACTAATTGCATTGGATATTTATTAATAAAACTTTTGTAAATTATGCAGATATTCTAAAATTTATTTGACAACATATCTCGCATAATTAAAGTACTTTATTTTCACATAAATGATCACTGTTCTATATTTTTTCATTTTTTAGGAAAATATTGCGAGTTTCATCAAATGTATGGTATTGGAGAATTTAAAGAAGCAGCGAGATTACTTATATCTTTGATTGTCTCAAAAATAACTCCAAGATAGTAAGTAATTATGTAGCAAATCTTTTTTATATAATTCACATTATTTTAACAAGATTTCTATAAACAAATTTACATCTGCAAGTAATTAATTTATTTTCTAGTTTTTGGTCAATCCTCCTCACCGACGCCATTCCACTTCTCGAAACTAATGAAATCGTATTTTCATCCCGTGATACATTTGAATTATTGCGCTCGATTGAAAATCACGGTGACGATCCTAAGTTCCAAGATAAAGTCGGAATATTCCGGTTGGCAGCAGCACGAAATCTTGCTCGAGCACTCATTATCGAAGGCAGTCAACCTGATTGATAATGTACAAACTATTGATAATATGTACATACTGATCGGTTTATTCATATTATGGCGAACATCATTGGTTTAGCATTAAATGAAATTGCATAACAATTTGCATATGTTTTTCATTGTTTAAATTATATAAACGATGTTCAATATTTTTAATATTAAGTGTATAGCCACCATTATTTTTTCAAAAAGTTTTTTTATTCTCGTTTAAATAAAACTCATACAATAATCATTACATTAATATTTATAAATAAGATTGTAATGATGCTATTTACGTACCTTCAGAAAAGACATCAGATTTATACGTGATTTTCCGTCATTTAACATTTAATTCAAATTATAAGAACACGAATAAAATTTTCATATTTATTTAATTCTTTTTAATAAAAAAATGTGTTGTTAATTACGATTATTATTAATTGATTGCGAAGTATACAATTACGTACAATTTATATTTTGAAATATTTCATAAGTGAATCCCATATTTTAAATAGAAAAAAGATGAAATTACTTTGATACACGATATTTAAGTCAAGGTTTAATGTCGACCACGATTACGCGTTTCTTAGATCTTAATGTAATTTGATCCAGTTATAGCAAATAAAGGATAATTTTGACATTTTATATTTCAATGATTAAAAAGTCATGGATATTTCTTTTCCCCCTGATAATTTCTATTAACGTCGCGTAGTTTGTACGCAGCAGCCAATAATAAATATCGTTTATGTTATTGTTTCTTAAATAATTGCGCTCTTAATTAGCTTGGACATTTTTATTTTTTCAAAAAGTCAATTAATTGTAAATGTCCGAAATGCATATATATTTTAATATGAATGTTATAACAATAATAAATTACTAATATATTTAACTTTCAAAAATGTAATATAAAATTCTAACAATACAGTAACAAAAGGTGAAAGTACTTTTTAAACTTTATGAATTTTCATAAAGTTAATGCTTAAAATTTTAAAGGACAAAAGAAATGTTATTATTTCATTTAATTGTGCTAATTAATAGATGTTATTGATAAATCTTTAAGATTAAATAACTAACATAAACTATTATATCTACATTTGAATAAAATCGATCAAAATTATTTTAATAATATGAAATTTAAATTAAAAAATTTGTGCATACGTAATATAGCGTGCACGAGCTGTAAAATAAGCGAACAAATTTCTTTAAAAAGAAAGATAAACGAATGAAAATTAAAGGTTTAAATTTGTATTGAAATACACGAGCTACACAAAGAGCACCAGAAGCCGCAAGAAAAAACGAATCTTGCCAGTAACGTTGGAAAATCCGGAGACGAGTCACAAGCAAAGGATGAACCCAAGAGTTAATTGATTTTGTAGCCAATCACGCGTGTAACAAACCGCAACAACTTCTGTGCTCTATCCCTCTTTAAGAAGAA
This sequence comes from Ceratosolen corneri, assembly GCA_030522565.1. Lineage (NCBI taxonomy): Eukaryota > Metazoa > Arthropoda > Insecta > Hymenoptera > Agaonidae > Ceratosolen > Ceratosolen corneri. Next base: position 10,345 of record JAPYYT010000309.1, read on the forward strand.
ATACACTCGAGCGATTCGCTTACAGTTCTACATGTTCATTCGAACTCGTACAAGCGATTCTTTGGTACCCGTATGCAAAACATTGAAAGTGTCAAAGAAAAATAGTTATAGAATAGTATAAAACATGTTCTTGTGCAAACAAGTATATTTATTTGATTTATTAAAACAACAATTTATTATCAATTCCACTAGATCAATATATCGAAGTACGTTACATTGTATGTGTCTAATTTTATTAGATTTTTTTAAGTAATAATATTATTTTTATTTTATATTTTTGTATGAAATAAAATGTATGCACTAAAGCATGAGTTACATAAAAGTAAGCAATAAAATTAAATATTAGAAAACATGCAATTTCATGAATTATTTGTAAAGGCCTAAGCATAATGATTTACAGTCAATTTTAAATAAAACATTGCCACGTTTAATTTAGTTTATATTAAAATCAATGTAATTTTAATATTTAAAGCTTTAAGTTTTTAGTTTTTTTTTTAAGTTTTAATATTTAAATAATTAATAATAGTAATTATATTATATTTTTATTTAAATTTTATAAAATTGAAACTTCAATTTTCATGTATTTAAACTTTTCATATAATTTATTGAAATAATAAATAAATAAATAATACGCGACTAACTATTTGAGTAACATCACTATAATAAACGTTTCTCATTTGTTAACATACTAATTAAATGAGAAAATCTGATAATGTACTGCAATGAATGTACATTTAATTGATGATAATTAATCGATATTCACAGGTAATTACGTATTAGCAATAACTACTTAAATGGACACAATTATAATTATTAGCAATAACTACTTAAATAGACACAATTATAATTATTAGCAATAACTACTTAAATGGACACAATTATAGTTAAGTAGTTAAATATTTATATACATATATTTAAAAAATAATTTATAACTTTTATTTTCATACGTAATATAATTTATTCATTTATTTTTTAATAATCGAACTTTTTATTGCGAGCAAATAAAAGGATTAAATAGCAAATTCGTTTGATTAAACAGTGAAACTTCAACTCCAAAAATTTATGCAATTCCGATGGAATAAAAGTTTTACTAACGATTTTTATACAATTAATAATCTAAAATATATTCGCTTGCAATTTATATGAATATATCGGCCATTAAATATCTTTTTAATCCCTACTGACTATGCAAGGACTCAAGGCAACATATATTAGCGCTTCTATAGTTCTTGCTTCAACATGCATGACTGTCGAAACTCTAAAAAATACATTACGAGAATTTTATGGGTAGAGGGCAAAAAGTCATTTTAAAAGTCGTGAAAGGTTATTCGAATTTCGCGCGAACCGAACCACTGATAATCGTGACACCGTCATGCGCATACTTTGGCGTAAGCCAAGAAATTAGTTTGTTTGACCAGCATAAAGCGATATAGATAGTATTGGATAAAATGGCGAAAATAAAAGTATAGTGGTGAAATCAATAATCGATGGGAAGATAGAGTTGTCAAGTTTATGCGATAGTTTCGACAACGAATAATTACTTCAGTGCTGTAAGAATAATTATCGAATTAAACTCCGCTTTTAAGCGGAAAAATTCACTGCTGCTTACTGTCGATGAACATTTTTTTTCTGTTACTCGCCGCCGACAATGGGATTATCATATTCGGTGCTAATATCTACGTAAGTAGACAATAAAAATCATTTTTGTACAGCTTTCTACTTATTTCTAAACTTTATCGAAGTCTGTCTAATACACATTGAATAACACTTTGGTTGTCACTGTAAATCACTTCGCTCACATTGCGATTGCGCTATTATATTAACTTTAACCTCAACCTTCAAGTAAACACTTGTCATTGAGAAAACGTAAAAAAAACAAAAAAAAAACAAAAAAAAAAAGAAAACAAAACAAAACATGTAAAAATAAAAAAAAACATTTTTATTGATTTTTATAGTATTTATTAATAATTTATATGATTGTTTTATAAATTATGTCGTATTATTATTGATTAGATTATTCAAGATTCATTCAAGTGTATTTGATCACACTAATAATTTCTATTTATGAATTTGATTTGTTATGATTGATAAGTAGAAAGTAGAAAGTATATGAAGTTCTTAAACAAAATGATAAATTATACTTCTAATTGTATTTAATTAAAATTAATTTATTTTTCTTTAATTACTGATGAGTATCAGCACACTAATTATATAAATGTAAAAAATTTAATTTTACAATCAATAATATATAAATAATACCTTTATCTTACCAAAATTGAAAATTGAACTTTATATCTAAAAAAGTAATTGGTTTTCTTTTCAAGTCTATATATGTTCTTAAAATAAATATTCTTATACATTGCTACCCTCATTAATATACGGAAGTCCATGTTATATAATAAATAATACTTTGAATCCATAGTTTTAATGAGGTAGAAGTATTATTTTTTATTAAAGTACTGCTTATGTACTATAATTTTTCGAGATAATGATCATCAAATTCCTGTACTCTAGGTGAACTCTAAATTAAATACAGAACTTATAATAATAATAAGCTCGAATGTATATGAAAATATAGCAACTCTTACATTTACAGATAGGTATTTTAAATCACTCTTCCTCAATACAATATTTTACGATATATTTGCGAAAAAGTCTCCGAAAAACTCATATTTAATTTATGGAATTTTGCGAACCATTAAAGCCTCTGAAATCTCTAAATAGATGTGCAATTATTATTATTATATATACGTATACAAGGAGTTTGAACATATTCCGTGAAAAATTTCTCTTTTATAAATTCCCTTTCAATTGCCAGTAGAGCTCGGCAAGTGCTAATTAACAGCCAAAGAACCAGACTGACTATTAAACAATAATTTCAAAGAGCGATAAAAAAACGGATATCGTGAGCGTCGTGCGCTAAAGAAAGTCCTGAAGAAAGTGCATTTTAAAACTGCAGGTAAAAAAGTTTATCGCCCGGGCCAGCCATGGAGGACTACACGCCGGTGGACGAGGACTTCCAGGGCCGGCTATTACATCAGGCCGCCCTCTGGGACAACGCGGAGCTTCTTGAAGACCTGCTACGGGGTGACCTGGCCGAGTACGTCGACAGCCAGGACTCGTGGGGCCGAAGCGCCATGCACGCGGCCGCAATCACCGAGAGCTCGCGCTGCCTCGAGATTCTGCTACGCGCGGGTGCCAACGCGAATTTGTCCTGCGGACCCCGAGGCCAGCACCGTGTGCCCCTTCACATATGCGCCGAGCACGGACACGCCTGTAACATCGAGAAGCTCCTCGAGTACAAGGTCGACCTTAACGTCGTCGACGGTGCCGGCTTCACGCCCCTTGGCCTCTGTGAAAAGAACGAGAACGCCAAGTGCTCGGAGATACTGAAGGAGGCCGCCGAAAGGTGAGCCCTCTCATCCTCGCCCTGCCTTTTTCCCTTCTATAGCCCCGATCACAATGCTAGTGATCTGTATCGTGTCGATCCGCATATCTGTAGTACGTGGCTGTTCAGCTAGGCTCGGTAGACAGTGATCGAAGAGGGCCGAGAGCGAATGGTTTTCAGACTAGATTGCAAAGTATTGTTTTGAGTGTCTTGTTTGGCGACAATTGCAAATTGGCCTTTGGCTCAGAATAACTTTAAACGATTGTTTGCCATTTCGATGGATTACTACATTTTATTCTAAGCAGCCGCATATTAACGTTTTAACGGAAAAACTAGCATGCCTGAACGATTATTTGCCTCTTATTTATGATAAATAATAAGTTTTTGTTGTCTCGGAAATTCCTCGGCGATCCAGAATTGAATTTGCTTTTACCGGTAGACCAGAATCTTTATAATATTAGAAAATTAATATCCACGACAGATTATTGCTATTAACAGTCGAATCGATGCAAATTGACGACCACCGAGAGTTCGACGATATTTCGTCGCTTCGCACATGCTCGCAATTAATCAATTCCAGATTAAACGAATTAACAAATAATTTTAGAACACGGACGCCCCATTTAAATTTATAAATATGTAAAGATATAAACTATATATATATATATATATATATAAGTAGTCAAAAAATTAAAATATTCACTAAAAATAGAATTCACTTACATTCGTATTAAGCATTCAGTTTATGCACCCTGGTGTAATTGTAGAAGAAACAACTTTGCGTTTTAATTTTGTATAAATATCCAAAGTAAACGATTAAATCCAGTGATTTTCATTAAAAGGAATAAACTTACTTTGTTTGTATCCAATATTTATTTAAAAATATATATATATTACATATTAAATGAATTATTCTATATCAATATGCGTACAATTATATATGCGGATACGTTCGATTTATTAGCAAAAAATCGCGAACAAATTGCGAATCGCATTACCAGCTTCTCCAACAAATCACAAAATTCACTCAAATCTCCCACAAATGACATTGAATTCGACGGAGTTCCGATTGCCTTGGACGTCGGTCTGGCTATAGTAAAGATGAAAGAATAACGATATAATCCAAATGAAGACCACTTGTCGCTCAATGATGAGCATTCAATAATTGCAGAATGGAGAAAGTACGACTAGAGACTCACGCAGCCCTGAGAGTGGCCTGCATGCAGGGCGACTGCACAGTCGCCCGCTCAATTATTCAAGAGCTTACGACCGCCGATCTAGAGTACACCATAAACTTGGCCCCGAGCGGCGCCAATACCCTCCTGTTCGTCGCCTGCGAGACCGGGCAACGTGACGTGGTGAAACTCCTGCTGGACCACGGGGCCGACTGTACCATACACCCGGTTACCAAGTACTGTCCCCTCTATATCGCCTGCTACAACGGCAAATTGGATATCGTGGAGCTGCTACTCAGGCAGTTCCCCAAGCAGGTGCAGACGCTCACGGTCGAGAGGTGGCTGCCTATACACGCGGCCACTATCAACGGCCATTACGCCGTCATCGAGCTCCTCCTCAAGTTCGACTATCCGGCGGAATTGTATCAGAGGTGTGGGTCTTGATCACGTGACTCCGGCATTTTCCATTCCGCTCGGCTGGCGATGCATCGATGATTTCACGCTTGGGCGCTATGCTACTTTCTTGAGCTTCAAATTTATTAACATTTTCTCTTTTGCCCGGGTATTAGTAGTATCTTCGGACAGTGGCGAACATTGGTTCACTGTCGAGAACGGCAACTATTAAATTTTCGCGCAAATTCGGTTCGGTTTACGAAAGAACTTCGGCCATTGAACAATATTATTTTAAAATGAGGATCATTTGATGGAAATGAGAATAAAATAAAAACAACAACAACAACAACAACAGTAGCAGCAATAAGGGGTCGTTTTACTCGTTTAACTTTACCATTCAAACATCACCTTCTTGGCATTTTTAATTTAATCTTTGCTGTGTATTAAATGACTAAAGTTAGCAGCATCGTTGCATCGTGCGCTTGCATATCGGACGCCAAAGAGAAAGTTAGCTTGAACGAGCCTTTAATCACGATTTTAAATAGATTCAAGGACCCTACCGGTGAGTACGAGTACGAGATGCCTTTCGACATTAACACTCAGGATGTCACTGACCAGAACATCCTCTACATTTCGAGTATTCTTGGTAACGTGAAAATAGTCGAACTGTTATTGAACTACAAAGTGAAGGCACGAAACGTGAAGGATGAAGAGTCAAACGGTAGTGCTCAGTCGATGCCTATGACCAAGAGACGAATATCCAGTGGCATACAGCGACTAATGTCCAGTCTGAACTTTATGGGTCGATCCGGTGAAAAGAAGGATGAAAATCTCATGTGCCCGTTAAATTTAGATCTGTATTGTAATAATAATACGTATACAGCGCTGCATGCAGCAGTTAAGGCCAGGCACACACACGTAATTAACCTACTTTTGCAGGTAGGTTGTCTTCAATTTGGCATCTTTTATTTACATACTTACTACGTCTATTATTTCAAAAGCCATCGCTCTGCTCCGCTGTTTTAAAGCAATTTTTAATACTTCTTCTGTTCAAATTAACATCTTGCCGTTTATCAATACTTTCATTTGCAAATAGAGACACTCTACTTATGTTTTATCTCAGTTATTATAGCCGTTCTGTAATTTAACTATGTTAATTCCATTAGGTACGAATAAATAACGCTTTCTAATAATATTACACTTGAAAACAGTTTGTATTTTACATAATTTGAACAAGTCTTTTCTTCCCATATTTCCACTACTAGACCAATTTACTTGAAAAAATGAAAATGAAAATATTTCAATCTAACGACAAATTAGTTTTCCATTTACTTTAATTGCATAATTTCGAAACTTAAAATTAAATTTATCAACGATATTATTAATACATAATAATTTTTAAGCCTATGATATGCATTCGAAATATAAGTAAAATATTGACAATTTCATTATCACGATTGAAACAAAAGTTAAGACAAAAAATGCCCTTTATTATCGAGTTCGTCCAATAAATTTATCAATTAATATTTCATCTCGAAATTGTTTCTTCGTAGATTAATCAATATTTTCTTTCTACACCGTAAGCCATATATGTATTGGATGATTATTTATGCTCGCTGACTATTTAAATTTCTATCGTTCAATTCATTCGAAATCACTTCTACCTTAACCTCCTAATAACGCAAGGCTACGTATTCACGCAGGCGGGGGCGAACACGAATCTTCCGATTAAACATCAACACGAGTCGAATGATTCGGAGAGTGCATACACGACGGTCCTGGCAATGGCCTGCCAAAATAGAGATGTCAATATCGTGGAGATGCTGTTGAAGCACGGCGCCATCGACAACGACTGCTTGGCTCTTAAGATCGCAGCCCGTAACGGCAACGAGACTCTCACCGCGAAGCTGCTCTCGATCAAAGCTTACCCGGACGCGGAGTACAAAATCAATAAGAAAGCCATGTCCGAATTCACGCAGACCTCCTCGCACTTCTCAGCGCTCTCGAGCTTCGGCGGTGTGACGTACTCCACCTTGTTCCCGAGCATACCCACGATGATCAACTGGCACGATCAACAGTGCAGATTGTCGCAAATTAGGCCCCAGTGGCTAGTCTACGCGGTACTTCATCTCAATAAGAAGCTGAGCATGAAGAATGTCGAACTCGTGCTGTATGCCATCACGAGGATTGACATATCGCAGAATTCCATAACTACGGTGCCGTCCATAATTTTTTACCTCCAGAGCCTCAGGTGCGATATCGCGTAGATGCTTTCCCTTGTACTAATGTCGCATTAACGTTGCGTAGCCTTCGGCATAGTCTACTTTGCTGTTGACTCCCCATTCGTTCACGTCACTTAGGTACCTCAACATGGCTCAAAACAAAATCGAGGCTCTAACGGCAGAGCCCAAAAACCTCAAGGCAAAGCTGTGCCCGATTCTCGAGGAGATCTATCTCCAGGACAATCGTCTGGAGCAGTTACCCGAGTTCATAATGGATATGCCGTCTCTTGAAATCGTGGATGTCTCAAACAACAAACTGCAATGTTTGCCCGAGAACCTCTGGCGTGCCCCCAAGCTTAAAGAGCTGAACGCTTCGTTTAATCTGCTGCGTGACTTACCCAGCCAGATCTTTCAAAATATTAGCAGAAAGAGCAGAGAAGACTCGCTCACGAGCAGCCCGAGCATTAGAAATCTGTCGGCGCAATTGTCTTTGCCGAGAGACGAGTCCGTGGAGTTCGATTCTTATTTTTCAAAGATAACGAATGCAAGGATCATGGAGATGGAGAGACCGTTTATGTGGACCAAATCCGTGCAGGTCTGTACCAATCTGTTCGTATGAATTAAATTATTAACTTATCGAATAAGACGTCATTTATAAGCAGGATCATTTATCAAGCAGTTCAGTTAATTTCAAACTTAAAATTACGAACTTAATTAACAGTTGGAACTTTAAATTAGCTTTGAAAGATATTGCCATTACCCGCCATATCACTATTCAATTATCCTTAAATTCTAAAGAATTTATACAAGAAAATTAACTTAGTACTTTTTCTATTTAGTATAAATATGTGCAAATTTAATTAATTATTTCTGAGATCTTTAAAAAGACGTAAGTCGTATCAGTTGATGCACAGCAATATTATCATTAGAAGTACATATTTCGATAATGCAACTTTTGTAGTAGGGGCAAGTAATTTATGTGGCATAAGCATTAAATGATTATTTGTAAAGGAGGAATTACTTCAATAGTTTAGCATTTAAATAAGCGAATTTATAAAAGAAGGGAAAAACTTAATGAAAATTATAATAAATACTCATTTTCCGAAAAAATTTTAACAGAAACGTCAAGTTTCTTATGCTATAAAAAACAATATTGAAATAAAAATGTCACAACGTTTGATCATATTAAAAATAAAGATGTGACGTAGTAATGAAATTCTATGAAAAGAAACGAAATATTGTTATATTTGTTATAAATAAAGCATTTAAATATAAAATAATGTCGAATTTCATATGTAAATTAATGTAGATTACAATTTTGTATTTTCGAAATCGATTGAATTTTATAAAGAACGCGATAAGCGAATGCAATTTCACTATATGGAAATATATATTTTTCATTTCAAAATAAGATTAAAATGTTCTACATTTTTCCTATTAAATATTTAAAATATCTTTCTATAAGATATAATTCTTACATAAGCAATTACAATTTAAACCTGAGATTAAAATCTCAATTTAAACAGTTTAACAAATATCGATCTGCACATTTCAAATAAACAATTGTTGTAGGTGATGTAGGTGGTAGACCTACGCGGAGAATAATTTTTATAATATCTTTGCTAAAATTAAATACAAGCGTTTTAAATACAATATTCAATGAGTTGCAAATTTCAGGTAACGGAGAAGATTTCAGACGACATCGAACAAACAAGTAATAAATCTGCCTTGGCTTCGTTAAATTTAGCGCATAATTTGTTTAACAGTATTCCTGTAGCACTACCCTGTTTGGCGGTAAGCTTAGTGAGGCTGAACATGGCTTATAATTCATTAAGGTCAATGAGCCATATTACCTCGTATCCGGCAAGTCTGAAGCAGCTCGATTTGTCCAATAATCAAATATCTTGCTGGCCAAGTCTTCCACGGGTTTGTCAAATAATCATACTAATTTGCCTCGTTCATGCTATTACTCATATTTATTGAATATTGCTTTTCTCAAAGTTCATCCATATATAAATTGTACTGAATTTTTATCATTGAGTAGGTGTACGGCGTCGACGAAACGGAACTAGCGAACACCGCGTGTTACTTTCCGACAACGGGAGTTCAATCGCCAATAATCCCAGCAAATCGGCAAACTGCCAGTTCCTTGCGCGACATCGTCCTCATGTCCGTTTGCACTCATCGGCGCCATTTACGACTAGAGAACTTGCGAACCCTGGTCTTGGCCAACAACTTACTCACCAGGATTCAACTAACGTCAATCGACGACGGCGAATTATCCTACGTTTCCGACGATGATTCCGATAAGGATTCAAAATCCAATCACTCGACATCTAAGATGTATCTATTATTTCCGAATGTTAGCATGCTCGACGTCAGCAACAATCAGCTCAAGGTATCAAGGCATTATGCATCGAATTATATTTTTAATTGCCTCTTATTGCCTATTTATAATGTCAAATTAAATTAATTAATCGATGATTTAATGCCAGACGTGTGGCCCCTCTGGGTGCTTAATACTTTCATGTGCAATGACAATATCGATAACATAATTTACAATATACTTTTATTCCACGTAATTTCTTTGCTTTTGGTGTCGTATGAAATTGTCTTTAATAACGCTTTCGATATTTTCGTTGAAACGTTTTCCTGCCTTGAAATCTGGAAGTTTGTAGAACTATTGTATTGTTTTACTTTAGGAAATACCTCCGAATATTTATGAGCTGAACAATCTATCGGTACTCAACGTTAGCGGTAACAGTGATATTATCGAATTGCCACCGCAGATGGGCTTACTGTCGAGGTTGTGGAATCTCAATACTCAAGGATGTAAACTTCAGGAGCCTCTGAAATCTATGATAGAATCGAAAAAATACAAAACAATGGATGTAATTGGGTATTTGAAATCCGTATTGGAAGACGCAAAACCGTATGCCCGCATGAAACTTATGATCGTTGGTATTCAGGGGATAGGTAACATTTTGTGTATCTATATAGTAGAGTTGATTTAAAGTTAAATTATAATTTGCATTTCTTTATAATACGAGCTTATTGCGTATAGACGGTATTAAATGCATATTAACGAGCGGATAATTAAAAGATAAATAAATCTTGAAATCTTCGATCCTAATCATTGAATCGTTAAATTTTTCAATTCAACACACATAAACCGTTGAAAACTATAAAAAGATTTGAATTAAAAATCCACTTTCGGCAAAAATAACTAGTTAATTTTTACAAATGACCCCTTACAGGCCAATGCATTAATGATATTAATTGGCAGGTAAAACGAGTCTACTTGAGCAATTGCGGCAGGAGGGTGAAACACCCAATAAGAAAAAAGCCTCCGACCATTGGGCCAAACGAATGGGCAATAAGAACATAAATTCCAAAACTGCGCGTGGTACCACCATATCGACCGTCGGCGTCGACATCGGCGACTGGTTATACGAGAAAAAAGTGCGCGGCCAGTCGTCGCATGGACCCGTCTACTTCCGCACTTGGGACTTTGGAGGACAACGCGAGTATTACGTTACGCATCAGTACTTTTTATCTAAGCGCAGCTTGTACCTCGTCGTCTGGCGCATCATTGACGGCTTCAAGGTAGACTAATTATAATTAATGCCACTTGCCTTGTAAAAGTATGCTCATTATTCATTGATTAGTGTCCTTCTTTGTGGCCTACAAATGTTATGCGCGTGATAATTTTCTCCTTTGAAATTATTACACATATTGTAGAGTGCATGAAGTATACAATATTTTTTCTTCTTGCTCTCTTCCGAGGTACTGTAAGCATGAAATGAAGTACATTACCAAAAACCTCGCAAAATTAGTGCACTGACTTCAGATGTTTATCGAATTAAATGACTTATTACAATTGATTATGATTATTATTATTATTATTATTCCTTTTTTTTTCATTATTTCTATATTCCTGTTATGTTTTAGGGTGTCAATGAGATATTTCAGTGGCTCGTCAATATTCAGAGTCGCGCTCCGAATGCGCCGGTTATCATTGTCGGCACGCATTATGATATCGCGTACGATCAAAGTGAAGCACTTCAGCAGTATATACGCGACAAGTTTATCAATGTCGTGGACGCTGAAAAGTGTGGTTTGCCAAAAGTAATGGAAACAATTGAGATCAGCTGTAAGACTAGGCATAACATCAAGATGCTGTGCAATTTAATTTACGATGTGGTCTTCAGTTTGAGATCTCCGGGATCAAAAGAACTCTTGCTAGAGCAGAGAGTTCCAGCGAGTTATCTTGCTCTCGAGGACGTGGTGATACAATTAGGTAATGCAACGATTTGCTCGCTAACATTGAGCCAAGTATTAAAGCTAGTATTAAATAATTTTTATAATAAATGGATAAGTTCTGAGACATAGATTTTCTTATATTCGTGTTAGCTCATGAGCGAAAACTGTGTGGAGCCGATCCAGTCCTGAAAGCTGATCAGTATTACTCTACTGTTAATATTGAGCTACACAAAATGCACAGATCCTTCAGAGATCCCGCCGAGCTGCACCAAGCAACATTATTTTTACACGAAAATGGGATTATCTTGCATTATGATGATGCTACGTTGAAGGATCTGTATTTTCTCGATCCTCAGTGGTTGTGCGACATGCTGGCACATGTGGTGACAATTCGGGAAATCAATCCATTTGCGAGATTGGGAATTATGAAACTTGATGATATACAGCACGTATTTAAATCATCGAGAATATCGACTGCCGATACTCAGGGGTACGCTTGTTTTCATCCCTATGATCAATGTACTTTTCTACAAAAAAAAATTTATCTATAATTTAAAATATCTCTGCCAAAGTACTTGAAAAGTATAATTATTAATTAGTGCGCCTTCAAACTGCGTTAATATTATTTTTAAATGCTTTTCCAATACGGTAAAACGAAATAATGTTCATTATCATTATAACTACCATAGTTTAATCTTATCTATTTCATTACTCAAACTCTTTAACTCGTGCAATTTTAATATGCATTTTTATCTTCATTCAGTTACATAGTGAGCTTATTGAATAAGTTCGAAGTGGCTCTGACATGGGATTATAGAACGCTACTTATTCCATCTCTATTACCCACGGAAGAAGACCTTTTGCGAAGTAGTATAATCATAAAGATTCCGGTAAAGTCCCGTGGCTGGCACATGCGAACCAAGATGATAATGTCACCGATGATCTCTTTTGGACAAACGCCAAATACCGAAAAAGTCACTAACAGCACTGAGCACATATTAACGTCCAAAGCACAACCGGATTGTTCAATTTCCCGCCTCTTACTCATGTCCTATTTTCCCAGGTAAAATATACTTTTAAATGGCCGAGCTCTGTATATGTGTTAATGTGAACATAGGTCAGTACTTCATATTGCAAAATAGTTGGAGTTGAATGCCTGTTTTCATTTTCATTTTTATATTGGACCTTGCCTGTATGTTTCCAAAATAATTGTACTCTTTTTGTCTTTTTATTGATTAAATTATTAGCTTATTTTATTATTATATTTTGAAATAAATATAATTGAAACGTCTGCTTATATTATATAGCACATATTAGTATTGTTTACTTAAATTCATTTAAAGTAATTTTTACAAAATAATTATTGTATTTCAAAATATTTTTCATTTTTCGCGAAATTTATAGTACTGAAATTTTATGGAAAGGACATTAATTAACTAAAAAAATATATATATATATTTCAATTTTCTATCGATATTTAAAATTGGAATTATAAAAGTAGTATTGTTACGTGACAATTTATCCATTTTGTCATTGAAGTTTTTTTTTGTTCAATTTTCAAATCATAAGTTCTTTAATATTCGCGATACGTGCTCCTTACTGATATGTACAATTCAAGATAACATTTTATATTTGATGAAAATGATGATTTCTCGATTTTGGATATTCTCTTATTCTCTAGCAGAATTCGATAAATAAGCCAAGATAATCTGCAGTCGAAACTAATTATGAAAAATCAATTAATTGTTCTTGTGATTTTAAATTGTTTTTATATTGACGTTATATTGGCTTGCAGTGGTTTTTGGTCACGACTCATTACCCGTATCCTCGCCGACGATACGATAGTGGAGATTGTGATGTCCTTCTTGACACCTTTCAAGGACTTTGTCGACGATAAAATTTTCACAGCATTACTCGAAATTCACGCGGAGTGGATTCTCTGGCAGACGGGTATCGAGCTCCGTTACGCTGGCATTACATTGCTTCGCCTTAAAGAAATCAATTGCAATTTTCGCAATTTACCGTATGACTACAGGTTAGCTTTTGCTCCTTGACACTCTGCCTAATGTAATGATTAAAATAAATAACCAATTTAATATAATGTAGGCAGTACAAATTCAAGTTAAAACAGGACGGCATCTGGTGTTCCGTCGACTTGAAGAATTCAGCTATCCTTGAGATCTGGTTCCCCGTAGATACTTTGGTCATCAAGCAACCAATACCCTCCACTGACTCGGACGACGATGAAGAGCCGATGGGCTATCAAGCAATTGTCGTCGAGCCACAGCCGGAGAGTATGCCCCAACTTCTTGCCCTAATTGTAGATCATATTGACATTTTGCTGGAGGATTGGTATCCAACCTTAGGAACCAGATTTGTACACACGTCCGAGGGTAAGCTATTGGTCACGAGATTGATTCCCTGTCCACGGTGTCTGATAGATCATGGTGATAACGAAAGCGAATCGTTCAACGATCCCGAGAAATCATCCGAGGAAGTACCCAGGTATTTTAATGCTACAGCTTAAATGTAAATCGACTTTCATTTGAAAAACATAAATTAAGATTTACAAATAATACGGGCGCTGGAAAGTCTAGATTTTTTGAGCTTCGGATTTCATTTGCCAATAAATTTCTTACATAATCGTGGGCGAATAATTATTAAATTGAATTTACATTTATGCTTTATAATGCATGTAAGATGTGTCACAATGGAGTTTTTGAAAATGCTTTCAACCACGACGGTCACGATATTTCTCAAATAAATTAAGTACGTTGCTAAAATTCTTCAATCAATCGCAATTACATATGGAACATCGTGGTGCAAGAAACTATATATAAATCCTAAAATATCTCTCTAATGTACAAGTATCTTTGATAAATAAAATAATAAAAAGTGTATATAATTTATATAATATATCAGCTACAAGTTAATCGTCACGTTAATCGTAATTATCGAGCATTTTCAGCGCATAGTAATTTGAAATGTCGAATAAACAATTATCGCACGGCTCGAATATACGTGCGTGCAATCTGATTGTTATTTCACTTGTAATGACTAATTAAGTACAAGCCTCCGTAGGTACTACATGAACAAAGAGCGACAGAGCCAAGACAGCTACAAATCGGATGGTGATAGTGGTGTTGGTTACGACAGCTCCACTTCCAGTCGTATTCCATCCCTAGAGGGTCATCCGGACATTTCCAAGAGCTTTTTAGATTCCTCGGACGAGAAAATTATTTATTCGTGGATGGTAGAGGAGTGCATCCTCGCGGCTTATAGCAACAAGTCTATTAGCTGCCCGAAGCATTCCGATATCTCGCTCTCTCAAGTTGCTCCGGATATTATCTTCATGGATCTAGGCTTCAAGCACCTCATAAAAAGCGACGATATTAAGCGAGGAAAGATGCTCGGACGAGGTGCCTTTGGCTTCGTCTTTAAGGTAATCCAAGAACAATGCATAGTCAAACAGTTAACATTTTATATGTGTGCACAATCGTCAGATGAAAACTTGGAATTCGCTGACTTTCAGAAAATAATCATACGTAATATAATTTTGCCTGTAACGCGAAAAATTCACTTTTCAATAACTGCAGACATTGTGCATTGTACACCACATGAATTACCGTAACTTACAACGCTACGCTGTATCTAAAAGGGCACTTGCAAGCTACCTGGCAAGAGCCAGCGCTCCGACGTGGCCATGAAGATGTTACAGCCAGTGCCGCCCGGACCGAACTCCAAACAGTCGGCAGTGCTTGCTTACAAGGCCGCGCAAAGCAAATGGGACAGGGATCCCCTGCAGTACGCGTGCAAAGCCTACTGCACCGCGAGGCAGGAGCTCAACATACTCTTAACTCTGAGACACTTCAACATCGTCCCGCTCATCGGCATCGTCATAAGCCCACTGGCGCTGGTGCTCGACCTCGCACCCGAAGGCGCCCTCAACAACGTGCTCAAGAACTACCGGAGGTCCGGCGCCAAGCTCGACCCCTACACCCTGCAGGCCATCATTTTGCAGGTCGCCAAGGCCGTTGAGTATCTGCATCAGCAGCATGTTATATACAGGTGGGCCCAATACACGTGCTTCTCCATTCTATATTCCTTTATTATTAAAGAGTCTTTCTTGAACATCCGAATTGGTGTTGGGTGCAATGTGCGGTCAATTAAAGAAACAAATTATCAAAAAGTTGAAATGAAAAGTTGAAAAATATATAAATAGATTTTTCTTTAACAATTACTTAGTAAGGCAAGATGAAGTAATTCGTTCAAGATAGCGAATACTTTGCTTAGCGTTATATATGTATATGTATATATATATAATATGCCAATTAAGACGCAATTATTGCCGTCCGTTACAGAGACTTGAAGTCCGAGAATGTACTAGTGTGGCAGATGCCACTTCCCTTCCAGGAGACCTACCACGAGCGACCAGTGTACGTAAAAGTCGCCGACTATGGGATTTCGCGTCTGACTTTACCCTCGGGCGCCAAGGGCTTCGGGGGCACGGAGGGCTTCATGGCACCCGAGATAATCAAATACAACGGCGAGGAAGAGTACACGGAGAAGGTTGACTCCTTCTCCTTCGGCATGTTCATCTACGAGCTGATCACGCTGAGGCAGCCCTTCGAGGGCCACGAGGCTGTCAAGGAGTGTATCCTTGAGGGTGGCAGGCCACCCCTCACTTTCAGGGAGACACTTCACCCTTGCTACGCACTCGACTTGATGGTCATATGCTGGGCGCAAAATCCGAGGGACCGACCAACAGCGAGTCAGATCGTATCGATCGCATCGGCCCCCGAATTCACACATCTAATCGACGTCACCCTGTTGCCTGAGAAAACTCAAGTAATCCTTCCTTCTAGTTAATCTATGACGGGGCCTATGCTTTTCTTAAAATCCACGAACATCCCAACTCATACTATTAGCTTGCTCACATTTAGCTTGCCTCGGATGAGATCGCGAACACTTATAAAGCATTTGAAATAAGAATATGAGTCTCTCGGTCGCTAAAAATGATATTGTACGCTCTTATAGAATCAATCATTGGCACATTAGAGCCTGTGGTAAAAAAAAAAAAGAAAAAGAAATGATGCACTCTATCTTTTAGGTAACAACAATGATGATGATAAATCGTCAGATTGACGAGAATATCATGGGCAACGAGATCTGGTTGGGACATTACAATGGCGAGGTTAACATGCTCTTGGGGACGCAGAAAGGATGGCTGCAGCACGTGTGCATGGATACGCCGGCGGTGCCCTACGTCATGTGCAATGTCGATGGTTACATCTGGATAGGTGACAACGCAGGGCAGCTACACGTCTACCTTGGTACGAACTTTGGTTGCGTCGGCAATTTGCGCCTCGAGCCCGATAATCGAAAGGTAGGTTTTGTCGCTCCCGGTCACCTGAAATCTACGGCTTTATCTTAACCACTTCAATGGCCACTGCTCTAAATGGGTAATATTCGATGGATTTTAATAGGTCGTTTATTAACTAATTCAATGGATAATTGATTCGGAGAGAAATATTTGTGATGATGTTTAGTAAGTTTTTAATGAGATACATTTCAAGAGCTTAATGAAATCGATATAATCATAAGCAAAGCAAAGTTTCCCATTTACGTGGCTTGAGATTTTGCTTTAGAATCACGTTGAATGTACTATATACAGTTATGTTATACTATGTCATGCCGCACATTCAAAGGAAAATTGAAACTCAAATTTTCATCCCGCTAGGAATCCCAGATTGTTGCACTCGTTTATTTGGAACAGCTGAAACACTTTGCTGTTGCACTTCTCAGTGGTAAAATACTTTTGGTTGCTAATACTTTCACGCAGACTCGCAAAATCGATATTATTGACTCGTCAGCCAGTAATGTCAAAACCTACTCGCTCGCTGTTATGCCACGAAAGCGACGTGTCTTTGAATTATGGGCAGGTCGTAGCTTCGGGCATATATCCGTGTATACTATGAAGGACATTAATCTGTTGGACACTCAGGTAAAAATATCTAAGCTATGCATTCGTCTCAATTAAAAGAAAATGATTATTTTCAAGAATTGGCAAAATATTTTAAATAAAAATATCTGGATGTGAATAGGAGTTGGAACACGTGAACGGCGAAACGGCGAGTAAAAATCTGTTTGCAACGTTCCTGACAAGTGCGGAAAACTCGGTACTGAGTTACACGTATCCAGGCTGTGTCGTATACCAATGGGACATTGAGACGAAGCAAATAGTTAATAAACTGGACGTGTCAAAGCTGGTGCCTTGTTCGGAAAGTCTGAAGTCTATATCGATCGAAGAGAATCTGACGACGGAAAAGTGTCAGGTTACGGCTCTTGAGACATGCATGAATCAGTTGTATATTGGAACTATGTGGGGTTGCATCGTCGTCGCCGAATGTAACTCTTTGAGGCCCATCACCGTATTTAGACCATTCGAAGGGAAGGTGTCACAGGTAATAATGACAACAACAACTCGGCGCATAAATTCTGGTTCACTTATGTCTTATTTCAATGCTAGAATAATTGCAAGTATTCGTTGAAAGGTACCTAGTAAATCAACCTAATATATAAAACTATTAAAGACGTTCAAGAGATACCGAATATATTTGACCTTTTAATTGTCCTATAATTTAACGACTTTGATGAATTAGATTAATTTTAAATAATAACTAATAGCTTTAATTTTCTTATTGTCTCAAAGCTATTGTTCATTTGCATATATATATATCTGTAAAAGAGGAATATGTTATCTTTGTTCTAATTGTCTTAAAAATTATTGAAATTTTAACAAATTTATATTTTACATTTTTTATGTTAATAAGATAAAACTATTACATCACATTATGTATCACGTCTATTATTTATAGACGTATATTGTCAATATTGATCGTCTAATTAATTCAATGAAAGCAGGTGTTTATTTGTCCTCATTTTTATTTACAGATTATCTCCTCCAAACCAATTGACAAGAAGAAAATGTTAATGACAACAGTGGGTCGAGGTTACAGGAGTTTGATATCAAGATACACGGACTTTCCGGTTGATTGTTTAGAAGCAGAGGATCTGAGTCATAACATTTATACGCTGCTCTGGAGATCAGAATATTGGTCTGCGGCCTAAAAAGAAAAGATTTTAAACAGCCAAATAATTATATTTTTCTCGATAAATGGTTTATTTAAGGAATTGATTATTAGATTTAAGTAAGTCATTACGACCTTATTAAGTAAACTTTTATTTAATAGTTTAAGATAAATTTTATTAAAATATACAATTTAAATTAATATAGAATTATTTTCATAAATAATTTTAAGAAGGCTAGTCACATATAGATATAACTGTTATATATGTTTATGAGCATAATTATTGTTAAACAAATATTATTAATTATTAAGCAATCTTACAAAAATATATAATTTTTTGAAGTTCCTTTGTACAAAAATTCTAATCTATTCTCTATTATATTTAGATAAATGTTTTATTTATATTTAGGTCATTTAGAAACAACTTTTAAGTAAAAGCTTTTTAATTTTTGATAGATTTTTTATTATTATTTTAATGGTCAGATTATCTCAATTTCTTGACTATTACATATCATTTATCCAAAGGGACAACAAATTCATTTTAAATCCATAAACATATTACAAGTAGAATCCTAATGATAGAATTTGTTTCTATATCATTACTTAAATCATTATTAAATAAAATGATCGCTAAAATTTATAAAGAAAATTTCAGAATATCTAAAAATCAACTAGAATTGTGTAATAATATTCTATATAGAAATATATTAATATATAGAAAAATGTTTGAGAAAGTTATTTAATTTTAGTTAAAATCAAGAATTTGTAAAATAAATTCATAAATTAAAAATATTTACTAAATAATCTCATATTTAAAAAATAAATGTTGTTGTTATTCTCATAACAATTTTATAAATATTTAGAAGTAGTCAAGTATTTAAAAAGAAATAAAATCTGAAAATATAACGATTAAAATACTTCTATAAATTGAAAGTATAAATTTATATTACTCAATTTAAATGTTTTGTCAGGAACAACTGCCGATGTATAAGCTTTAATGAATTTAATTCGAGTTCAAAATGCAACGAAGAATAATAATAATTTAAAAAATGATATTGTTTTACAGTAGAGAAAAAATAGATGTAACAGAATAGAAAAGCATGGCAGCAAAGATATTAAATTAAAATTTTGAATTAGAAATACACTATAGGATGATAAACATCAAGTCAATGATAAAATGATAAATATATTGCTATTAAAAGATGTTTAAAGATAATAATATGAAACAGTTATTCATTGACTTTTATTATTAATTATAAGTATTATTTACGAAATGAAAAAATAATAATAATAAAAAGAAACATTAAAATTTAGTTCTAAAAGAGCCGTTCACATTGAGTGAAAATATATTAGCTAATTCAACATACCAATAGACAAATATTAGAATCTATTAATGATTGAATTATGATATGGGTTAAAAAATAATATGATATATCCACGAGGAAAAAGCGTGTTACAGTCATGACGAATATATTTGTTGTAAAGTTTCAAAAATATACGTCAATGGGACTTTTAGAATTTTAATAAATGGTAAATACAATTTTTTTGAATAATAAAATATTCATATAATGTTTGGATATGATTAAGTAATTAGTACACAATTAATACAATTAATTATATACTCAAGTATAATAGACATTATATTAATGTAGTACACTTTTTTCGGTAATTATGAACTTCAAAGATATTATATATTTTTTATAGATCTTTTTGAAACAAGTAAAATATTTCAAATTACAAAATACAAGCAATGAAGGATTTTTTAGAGATAAACAATTTTATTTGAATTGATATCATTTCTAATTAAAAAAATATTGAATTTTATTGCTATTAACTGAAATGTACACACATTTTTACAAAAAACTAAGATCTTCACTGTCTGTGATGAAATATGTCTTGATAGTATAATAT
Source organism: Ceratosolen corneri (assembly GCA_030522565.1). Lineage (NCBI taxonomy): Eukaryota > Metazoa > Arthropoda > Insecta > Hymenoptera > Agaonidae > Ceratosolen > Ceratosolen corneri. The sequence goes on from JAPYYT010000309.1 coordinate 30,788, forward strand.
TTTCTAGTATTTTATGTCTTATAGATTTAATAGTAAATATATATATATATTTACATTCGTCTTTAATATGTGTAAATATGAGAGAACATTAGATTTCCTTTAAAAATATGATTTACTTTTTAATTATATTTAATTTATACCGAACGATTTTAATTTTTAAAAAATTACTTCCAACATGCGAGCATAATAAATGTATTACTCGTTTGATCATTTGAAAGAAATTATTTGATTTCACCTATGTGATTTAACAGGCAGATGGAACAATAAAGGCAACACTTATCTGTATACTGATATTGAAAATGCTTGAAAAGTGTGGTAAACTTTTAATTCTTAAAATATTTAGTTTACTTAGTTATAAAGAAAATTGCTGCTACTAGGTAATAAAAAATTCTAACCCCAACTGAACTAGTCCATATTGTTTACTTATAAAAGTACGCAAGCACTAATCAAATAGAAACAAATGGAATGTCGTTTACGATTTTAAATTGTTTTATCAAAATAATAATAGTAAATTATAATATCAATTATAATTTTAGTCATGTATTCCTAATAATTGTACTTATCAACAACAAAAAAGGTTTTTACTATGTGTACTTGTAAAGCTAATCTAAATAGTAATCGGATAACATAATAATTTCACACTAATCTCAAAACACTTCGCCTTGTTATTTATAAATATGCGTGCAAGTTTGAGTTTAAAAGCCGAACTAATATGTATTTTCCCATATTATCTATGTATTGAATTTTAATCACCAAATGAGCCTTAAAAGGAGGCCGTATTTAGATTTTTTTGCGACACAATTTATTTTGCGAATCATATAATTAATAAAATATATGTATGACAAATTATATAAACAAAGCTCTAGTTGAAGCTTACCTTTGTATTGATCAATAGTACCGTAAAATTATTAAATTATCCATCGTAAACTTGCATGAAATACAAGTATTATTTACTAGTCGGAAACAATTAATTGAAAAGGTATTTGAATTGTCCAATGTAGTATTCACTGCTTTACCCGAAAATTGCTGACAAAATTTCGAAATCTAAACTGCTCTGCTATAGCTCGATTTTCCTTCTGTGCAATATACAATTTATTTATTCTTTTCATTTGCAAATGACGAGGTGTGCCATTGAATTGATATTAAAAATATTTTAAACAAAATAAGATATAGTAGACTTGTGTTTTTGTTGCAATTTCTCAGCATAAAAAAATGGAAATGACTTGTGGAATGATTTTATAAAATAGAATAACATCGTTTCTATTGCTTTCGTTATTTCATAATATTAATTATCTTGATTGATTATTATCTCATATTTATTTAAACAAGCAAAAAAATCTGAGCGAGTTACTATGAATGAGTTACTATGTTTTGATATCATTATTGTCAAAAAAATCTTATCACCGAAGCCACCGCCTTGGTCATTTATATTAGGAGGTAGCAGTCTATATTTTCATGTTATTCCTTTTCTGTAATATGTAAATTTACTTAGAAAATCATAAAAAAATTTATTTTTGTTGAATAATTCTTATTAACTATAAGCGATGGTAACAGAAATTCAAATGATAAAATGTTTCAAACCTCAAAGTCAATTAGCTCACTTGTAATAAAAATTCGTGTTAATATACGATTTATATAATAAGTAGAATTATTTTATTCACCGAAATTGATCATTGTAATTAATATGATTTTAATAATTTTGTGCGATTGTTCATTATTATTAGTAATTTAAAATTTTGCCAATGAATGCAAATATGAACATCTCAAATAATGTATTAACATATGTGAAAGGCATACGAGAATTATTTAGTATTTGATAGTAGCATAGTGTACACATTGTTAATGCAATAAGTTTAAGTGATATTTTTCAATTTTAACTATATTAAATTCCAATATTTATGGTGTATTAAATATTAGGAAAGAATTTTTTAATACTTTGAAAGTATATAAAAATTATAATTAAAAGATGATAGAACATTCGGCCTCCTATTAAGTAAGCATTTGTCATAAATTAAATACGTGAATATTTGCTTGTATTTATGAATCATTGGCTTTATTATAATAACAATATTTGTTACATTCACTTTACCTGAAATAATAATTTTAAGAAAATAAAAGATATAAGCATTATTGATCATAACGAACAGTATAGAAATAATATTAATAGTACTGAAAAATAAATAATACAAATGTTGATATTTAAAACGTGAAAATCACGTAATGAATCCGTCGCAGATTTATTCTATATTTATATATCCATAACTATAATATACATATAGTATTTAAGAAAGTTTCCTATACAAGGATATTCTAAAACAGGGATTTATAAAGCTGTTACGAGAATATAATAGATATTTATTCTTCGTATTTCGATTTTAATCACTATATATAAATTATTTAATTTTACTTTATCGAATGCATTTATGCATTTTAAATTATACAATTATGTATATATTATTGTAATTTCCAAAATAAAATAGTCCAAAATAAAACAAATGTTCTATCACACTTTTTTATTGTTATAATTAATTAATATTTTTATAGATTGTTTATTAGATATTGTCATCGCATTAAAATAATTGAAACTCTCCTTATTCGGCAATTTTCATCAAACAAGAAAATTAAACTTTGATGTATCAAAAATCATTAAAAATATTATTACTACTTGTGATGATATGACTTGTGTAAGTATATGAACTTTCTTCATATATAAAATAAATTCATGGCTACATAATAAATTACTTTTTTAACGATCAGAAGTATTCTTAAAGTTTTTTTAATTGTTATTTTATAAATTTTCGGTAATTATTATTCGGCTATTCAGAATTCAGAATTATCAAAATAGTTTCTACTAACTTTATCTTCTTCTCTTACGCACTATTACGTACACTTTGTTTCACTTCACTTTATTATAAGAAATGCTCTTCAATTGCATACAACATATACTGCTATAAAATTCTCCTTGCACATCAATAAAAGCTGGAAAAATTTCGGTTGTATATATAAAAAGCATATAAAAAATCTAGTTCTATATTTTACGATATACGTTTAAAATTTAATATTATTTATAATATCGTATTCAAAAAGTTATGTTGGATTAAATATATTTTTTTCTTCAGAAATTGCTTGATATAATTCTATTTTTTTTTTTTAATTCTTTACACTAACTTTTATTTAATAATAGTTGTTTTTATTTGTATCATTTATCTATTAAAAAACATATTTTGCCTATTATAACTGTATACAATTTTACAAGAAAGTTTATCAACAATGCTAAAAAAAACATCAATTTCTAGTGTATTAAAGCTTAAAATTCATATAACATTAAATATATCATATATCACTAAAATTCATCATACCAAACCTGACTATTCGATTTTTGCTTCGAAGAAGCAAATTATATTTTACATTTACATTTACATTTTTCTATGTTATAAACATATATAATATACATACGAAATGAAATTTCATTACAATTTAGATAGAATAAATATGTTTTTTTCTCTTTAATTGCTTGATTGAGTAAATAGTTATTCATACCTTAATATTTTATGTAAACCCAATATAATTTTTTGTAAGAAATTCAATAAGTAATAGGTAATGAAAGTATGACAATCAAACAATTCAATGTTTCTATAATACAAAAAATTTTAAATACTTTTCAATTTAAAATTTAATTTAAACTTTAATTCAAAAGAAACTCCTAGAAAGTAGACACATTTTTCGAATAATTTATTTACGACATAAACATAAGACAAATTGATAATTAAAATAAAATGATAATGAAAATAAATTATTATGAACACAGTTGCATAAACACGAAGAATCTTATTAGATAATTGTAATATAGTGAGATTTTTTGTAACCAGTAATTATCATTTGATTATTAAAATAGGAAAATGGAGGCTTATTTGAAAAGTTCGTTGCTAAGGCTAATGGTGGGAAAATTAATGTGTTCCTAACATTTCTAACATGGAAATTTACTTTTATCAATAATAAAGAAATATACGATGTAAGCAGATCGCACGGTTTTTACTTTTTATTTAATCTTCAAATTCAACAATAATTTCTAATGGATACAAAACATGATCCAGTATTTTTGGAAATTCTTCGAGAGGATAAAAATATATCAAAATTTCTAGATTCATTTTTCGGATTCCTCTATCGCTGGTAAGCACCAACATAACAATATCAATTTGTAAAGTAGTTTATAAACAATTTGTGTAATTATAAATTAAATTGGTTTTTACTCGGTAAAGAAAGTAAATTTAAATAATGTTGCGTATATAATACATACATATTGAAAATCGCAGAACTATTTGATCTGTTTCAATTCAAAATTTAGTCATTAATATTTTTATCTCTTTTTATTTACCATTTAGTATTTTTAATATCTTACTGTTAATATAACCGTTAGTCTTTTCTGTTTTTTTTTTTCTTTCCATTCGTTTAAATATATTTGTAAATAAAGAGATAGGTTAAGATAATGAATATTCATCAACGTTAATAAGAAATTAATTTTTCGAGATGCACATAAAAACTTTAAATATATATGTATATATATATATATATATAATTAATTCAATAAATGTTAATTCTAATTCTTATTTGTTTATATGGACAATAATTATTGTGCATCAATTTAATTATAACTATTCACTGCGGTAAATAAATTAACTTTTATTTCAATTTTACTATATATTAGATTAAGTAGCTTAAATCCTGTCATATTATAACATTTATTTTACAAAAATATTAATTTTATGGTCTATTAATAAAAAATTTTATTTTTCATTTAGATCATAGAATTACTAAAATTATTAATCATAGCTTAAATAAATAAAATAAATAAATAAAATCTAAGAGTATTCATTACTGCAGTACTGATTTTTATATTGAATGTACTCCTGAAGAACGACTTGGATTTTCGCCGGGAGTTGCAGAAGATCTTGTTATCAGTACTTTGCGAAACTGGAAAAATATTATTGCAAAAGAACTTGAAGTCAAAACTGAAAATCCATTGAACGCCAAGGAAATGTCAATTGCCAACGTCGAGAACAACGGTGGAAATCGCAAGTCTAATTTTACAAAAAACAATTTCGAAAACGTAAGATAACATTGACATTTTGTTGAAGATAGAAATTTTTCATAATTAGTCACTTTAATGAAAACATTGTTATTATGATATTAATGCCTAATTAATACTTATCTTGCTCAAATAATAATTTTCTCAAAATACAATGAATATTGTTTTAAATTAAAGTAAGTAGCATTAAACTAAGTCTTATTTAAGTTTATTTTTTAGTTCTTAATTTATTTTAGTAATAGTACTAAAAATAGCAGCACTAGTAAGTAACTACTAGTAATAAATTATATATTAATATTTCAAATTATATTTCATTAACACTCATAATTCCAATGTTCATCATTTAATATTTAGTTATGTGATAATCAAATTTTACTTTAATTAAATTAAAATGAAAAATTTTAAACATAATGCTTTAAAAGTATTTTCACCAAAAGTAAAGGAGATTAATTTTAAATTTATGTAAAATTAAGTATTATTTATATAAAAGCTTGTTATATTAAATTACTTTGAGATGAAATTTCTTCAAATGTATTTTACTGTATAATTATCAAGACGTCATTTTCATTCATGAAGTTAGACTTTATTAGTTTATTAACCGAGAAAAGAAAACATTTCTTTAAATAATTACGAAATTGAAGAAACTGCACTGACAAATCTTTTTAAAAAAGTTTCCAGTATTTTTTTAAGGGGTGTTATATTATATATTTTATTAACTATTATGGCACTAATGGCACTTTTTACTATTATTACTTTCTTTTTCCATAATATGTCAGTCAGGTAATAATAACACGAACTAAATAAAAATGTAATATGTGTAATATATTATTTACTAATCATATAATAATCTTTCGCTAATTATTTATTAAACATTCAATTGCAATTTATTAATTATCTGTTAAAAGTATACTAATCTTTATAATAATTGATTTGTTGTTTAAAAATGAAAATTTATAAATTTAAAATTTAATAATTTTAGAATTTATATGTCATTAGATAGTATAGAAAATAGCTAATGAATATTAAAAAGAAGAATCTAACCGTTTCACTTGTCTTATTGTATATGATTGTTGTAAGGAATAATACTATTTGTATATGTATATGTGTTCAAAATAATACTAAAATCGCCAGTTTCTCTTATAATTATATAAGTCTCATAATCTCTTAATACTGGATATTATTCGTTATATTTTATATTTTATATTTATCTTTTATATTTTTTTTAATAAATTATCGCTTATAATAGATAGATATACATGCATTACCAGAAATTTAATATTTAACGATTCGTAAAAATATAATACATCATTCGCACGCTGCAACAATAATTCATTAAATACATAGAAGTAATATATTTAAATATAAACAACTACGTTTTGGATTACATTTGCTGAATAGAAACATTGTAGTACACAATTTTTGGCAATTCATTAAATGATTTATTTACTTTTATCATAGTACACAGTTTATAGTAGTTTATTAATTCGATATTTTTAATGTAATAAAATGTAAGAATGCTAAGAAATTTAGTAGTAAGAAGATAAAATGTTAAGGGAAATAAAATAAAACTTTTTTTCAATATTCTAACGTATCCATCAAGTTTTCCTCATTTAAAATCACTATAGAATGAGCTAGAAATTCGAAAGCCAGGAGAATCGTTACGTATAGAAACGGAGAGAAAAGAATAATTATATGATGCAAGTTGAAAGGTTAATATTCAATGAATTATCAAGCAAGTGAAAGTTGATTTCTATCTACATGCTATTATCAATTGATGATAATTCGTAATTTATTTTGAATTAGTATTAATTATACATTTTGTAATATCGAGGATGAGAAAATTACACGTTCGTTATGTTTTATCTTATTGAGCCTGTAATGTCTTATTTGCCCCTGACTTTTAGTTATGTAGTTAAAAGTTAAATCAGTCAAATTTATAAAATAAAAAAGCAAATTAAATAGATTTATATTAGGATTTGTATGCATATACTACTATTTTAATTCAAATTAAAGTAAATTGATAAGTAAACGAAGGTATGAAATATTATTTTCTATTCTTTGGAGAACCGATAAAATATAACACAAAAATTTATTGTAAACTGAAATGATAGAATATACTAATGCTAGAATTACACTAAAAATCTGCTGAATTTCCAATCAATTTTACAAGACTATAAATAAATAATAAACAATATTTCTAAATATAATAATAATAATAAATAATAGAAAATATAATTATATAAAAATATAAACAATAAAAAATTATCTTTTAAGACAGAGTAGACTTAATAACTCTCATTTCTATGCATTATTTGTACTTCTTATTTATAATAGACATTTTTTATTGTTTTTGCGCACTATTTATATACACACATATTTTTATACATTATTTTACACATTACGTATAGGTGTATATAAATGCTTTTTATATGAAATAATTAACAATATTTTTAATATAAAGCAATTTATTTTTATAATATAAATAAATGTATTTTCTATTAACTTTAATTTTAATTTAAATATTTAAATTTATATACTTGAAAACTGCTCTTTTGTATGAAGTTATTGTCTATATATTTAAATTTATTTTAACATTAATACTTATAACTATCAAGATATTAAAATATTAAAATTAATTCAAATCTATGAGTTAATGTTGTGTAAAGATTTCAAAAGGCTTCATATATAATTTCATGTGATCCTTTCTATTTTTAAATTAATTATAAACGCAATTATAAATTAGGGCATAATAGTCAACCATTTTTAATTACTAAATAGACTTTAAGATCTGGATCACCGGTTTCATAGTATAAATTATGTGATTTTTCGAATTTCGGGAGCAATAATAAAATGAAAAATTGTCGACGTCTGAGAACTATTACCTATTAATTTCTTTCTAAATACTTGGGTTAAGATTTGGATACACATGGCATTTCAATTAATTTCGCATCGATGTTGTAGACAATCTCAACATTAAAAGTACAAATGGATTTGTAAATTTAAATGCTCATTATTATCACATTAAATAAATATCAGTTTTTATAATTAAAAATTTTTCTGCACAAGCCATAGAGATAAATTGCCCATTCGATTTCAATTTAAAGTATCGTCACTTAATAGACATAAAGGACCTAACGTACCTCAATTAAAATCAATAGAGCCAGGCTGTTCATATAGCGAAGCAATAGTCTTCTCGTAAAACAGTCAAACACAGATGCCACAAGATAAATGATGCAGAGAATTGCCAGTCGCTCAATAATAAATTAATGTACAGACAAATGTCTATAGGAGGAGCCGTGGAAAAAGGATCCCAACACATCGGATTGTTACAACGGCGCCTCCTACAAGAGTTACAGCTGGAGTCAGTCGATCGGCGACCTTGATGTCCTCGTGCGTGTACCCTGGGAAGTACGTAACTCTAAGCAGCTACGCGTTGTACTTGATAGCCAGGAGATCGAAGTGACGAAGCTTAGCGTCAATGCCAATCAGACGCTTATCAAGGGACGACTCTCCTTCAAGATCAAGAGCGGTGAATCCTATTGGTCTCTCGATCCTGGCAAACACCTCACCGTAAGTCCGACTTTTTTCTTGCCTTTGCTTTCGCAGGCAATTGCGTATAACTAGAAATGCGGGACTCTTATTTACTCGGGAGTTAACGCGTCGGTGTTTATTCGGTGAAAGGTGTCACGAAGTTTGAATAGCCAAGCTTCCTTAATGCTACGCGACAAGAATATAAATAGTAAAGATTTGCATTGTAAACAAATTTGAACGTCCGTGTAAGGAAGTATTGTATAACTTTTATCGGCATTGAGAATGCATGTGAGGTAAGGAATTGCTATCCGATAAAGTCGTATTCTCGGAAAAGTATGAATTATTATAAAATTAAAAGTCAGTCGAGCGAACTTTTGAGAATATATGAGACACACGTCCGTACATATTTCAAGTTTTTCTTATTGTTGTTTTTTGTATGCAATTGTTTGTGAACATAATAATGTAAACTCGACAAACAAAAGCGTAGAATAGTCTAAATCTACGTTTTTTTATTTATTTATTTTTTTTTTTTTTTTTTTTTTTGCGAGAATTTAAAATCCGAGCCTGCGTGGATTATGTTTATAATAGTTAAGGCAGAAATTGTCGGTAAGATTTTCTAGAGCCTAAGCTTTTTAAGTAAGCCAATACGTTTAAGAAGCTACTTTTCAAGTATCTCGAATATCAAGTGTGCCACCATAGCTGTAAAAAAAAAAACACGAAATAAATCCCGTAGAGCTCGCTAGGAACCCATCGTCTCTTGTTCTAAATTATCCGTCTACTTAAGAAACAAGTAAAGTCGATTTACAAAGCTTCATTAAAAGTAGCCCTATGCTCTTTTCTGCTCTCGAGCTTAATCACTCGATTCGCAAACATTTGCTAAAATCACACCTCGGTGAAGCTCAAAACCTCAGCGTTCTCTAACGGCTGTTGCAGCTGCACCTGGAGAAGGCCAACGAGCGATGGTGGGAGTCCCTCCTGGAGGACGAGCCGCTCATCCAACTCAGCAAGATCGATTGCACGCGGAAATTCGAGGAGATGTCCGAGTGCGAGCAGATGAAAGTGGAGGAGCTCATGTGGAAGCAGAGGCGGAAGTCGTTTGCCCAACCCACATAAGAGCAACTAGTGAGGTCTTGGGTAATTACGTCGGCCGATACAAGTGGATCGAGCCCCGTTTTTTCTCACGTTTTGCCTTTCTTGCCCTTCCTCCGAGGCGCGTTAGCTCGACCCTGCATGTGCCGCCCTTCATGAGTCAGGCATCTTCGCGTTTATCCGTTATCTCTCGTTGCCTAGTGCACTAATGTTGCCGTTGCGCTACTCGAGACTTTAAACGGCTGACTGACATATATCACAGGGAAAATCGATGTCTCCGAATGGCGCATCTTTGCAACCTTGTTGATCTCTTGTTGATCAATGGTTGATGTAAAATAAACGAGCCAACTTAATAAGTATCATAAATATCGGTACTTTTTAATGTTAACATATTTATTATTTTAATGCTTTAATATATATACAAAGTGTATAGAGAGATAATAAGGAATTGGAAAATAAATATAAAATAAGTTTCTTTAGAAAATTATTGGTTGATCAACAAGTGCCAAATAATAGGTTGATCAACAACAATCAAAGAGGTTGCTAATTAACATTAACGCATGGATTGATTGCTCTTGCGTCCTACAATATTAAAATAACAATTAAGATTGCCTGAATATTAGAGGATACATAGCCAAATATGATGTAATCTCCAATATCTTCGGCTAATTTCGCAAATAGTACTTCTGGCTATTGAAAATTTATTTTAAAATGAAAATATACATCTTTGTAGAGGATATCGCGATATTAGAAGCTTTGTGTCTGCATATCCATATATCCTATTATCGGGCGAAATTAACTCAATTTGCAATAAATTTAATTGCAACTCTTACGATATTAACGCGCACAATAACAGATATACTTGCCAAGCCTTATCTAAAGCGCAAAGACCCTCCATTTTATTCTGACGTTGCGACCTTTCCATTGCGCATGAAAGAACAAAATCCTAACGAACTAATAAAACGACGTGCGCGCTCAATTTTCATGGGCGTCGTGCGTGCCAAAGCAAATCCACACACACACACACGCGCGCGTGTCCTCCGAGTACACGGGCAGGGCCACTCATCGAGGCATTCACCTTCAGCTCCACCCGCGTTAAAGGTGTGCAACTCGTTCGCAGACTCGGGGGAAAAATCGGCTCTCTCCAAGCGATCGAAGGAAGGAGCGGAGAAAGGGGAGAGCGACCGGTAGTCACTGGTACGTGGAGAACAGGAACCGCGACACTATTCCTTTGCCTTCTGGTTCCAGATAAGCGAGCAGATGCTGCAACATACCTGGAACTCCGAATCCTGGATTGGCTTTCAAGAACGCCCCCCCCCGCCCCCCTCTATGATCCTCGGCACTCAAATTTGTCTAGATTCCAAGGAAGATTTTCATCTACCAATTATCTACCTTTCGCTCTCGCTCGATGTTTATTGAGTGGATAAGTGCGCTTTAAGAATACAGTCGACACCGGATGTATTGGGATATTACCCAATTCCTTATTGTTGGAAATTTACATGTGGAACGAAGCGCTATCTTGTAAGCAAAGGCACTTGGTAAAGCATTGCTTAAGAGAGGAAGAAAAGTGCGCGATCTCGTATATCTTTTTGTTTGCGATTATTTGAAAGTTTGAGCGCTCCGAGTTATTGAGCCGTTTTAATGAGTTAATATTCCCGTTGACTTTTAATATTTAAGACCTCTAAATAATGTTCTAAAGATTACAAATTGTCAAAAGATTAGTTATCAATAAACTTAATAGAAAACTTAATATATTTCTTACCCTACGTTCAACTACTTAATTTTATTAGGAACTTGTATTAGGACTTGTATTACTCATATATTACTCGCTCTAATCACATAACAATGCTTATACTATATACTAATATATTTTGATAAAAAATGATAAACAATAATATACTAAATTTTTGCGAAAAAATTTTTGCCAGAATTGAAAAATAGTTAATTCGTAATAATAAGAAAAATTATTTTTACCAGACGACATGCGGCATTGACAATGTCCATAATTTGTTCTAATCAAAATAACATTTTATTTTGTTGAGAATTTAAATGAATTATTTCTTTGTGATCGTAATATCATTTTTTAAAATTTCAAATAAGTAAATATTATTTTTTGAACATTATTTTAATTATAAATTTAATTACATACAAATTATTATGTAAAAATTTTCTACTTTTACTATAATTAACTGAAAATTATGCTCGTAAATTGAAACAATCGATGCTTTTTACATAGATTCACCTATTATTTTATTTTATAATTTTCATAAATACCTCCATTATAAAAAAGTCGGTCTAATGATCTCAATATTATTTTTTAAAATTGACATATCAAATTATAACATTTTTTACATTAAATTAAAAATCTTATCAATTATTCATGATTAATGAATTAAAAAAATATTTAAGGCAATAAAGATAAATAATAGTAGATTAATTAATTTATTAAGCATTAATAATAATTTATTATATCTTTTTAACAATATTAATTGTTTCAAATATCACTATTTGTAACTGTGAAATTATGAGATAAATGATTTATATTTAAGTTAAAATAAATGATAGAAATCCCAATAAATATTTTATAAATAGTTGTTTATCTTTTTTAAATATTCTATTAATTAAAAAATAATATGAATCAAAGAAAGAGTACGTATAAAAATATTTTTAACCACCATTAATGTATATTTAGTGAATACTTAAAAAAGCATTAAAAGAAGAACATCATCCCTAAGTATTTTAAAGATTCTTGAGCTTTTTAAATGTGTGTTGTAATTAATTTAAGAAATAATTACAGTAAATACATTTACCAAAATTTATTTACTAACAATATCTTGTCTAATATTTCTACACATTTTAAAAAGATATTTTTTAAAATCGGGATTTATTAAAGCAGTTAATAAAAAATTTATTATCTGTAAATGAAAATTAACAAAGCATTGTTCGTCTCATAATTAGAAATTCCTTTCAAAAGAATCGTGAATCAACAAAAGCTGTTAGGTGCAAAATTGTAAACCTAACCGCACTGATATTCAAAATATATAAAATGTTAAATTCAATTACTGATTGAACGGTATTCAATCGACTATTTCAGATTTTTCACGTGGGTATCGAATGAAAGCGCATAGGTCTTGGAGGCGTACTCACATCGGGATCACGGAAAAATAAAATCAGATCGGGAAATTGGCTTTTCTTACGGAACACAGCTTAGCTAACAATAACTTCCGCCGGAAGTGGCTACGAACGCACGAAGCGCGAAAAAAATTGTTGCGCTTAGGCCACCGATCTGCCTTTGTTTTTCCCTCATACGAAACAGAGACGCACTCTGAGGAATCGATGCTCTTTATGGCTTCCTGGAAAATAAAGAACACTGGTTTAATAATTTTCAATTCGATCTTAACAACGCGCAGATCTAGCAACGTTTAGCACTGACGAGTCGCATGTCGTAGACCTTTTTAAGAAAGGACTAAGAAGGACTATTAGTTTATTATTAGTAATAAGATATTCAAAGATATTATCATTTAAAACGGTTTTTTTAATACTTCATTCAAAGCCATGAAATATGCCTGATGTGTGTTTATTTCTAAAGCCGAGTCCAATTTAAGTGTAATACACGTTACCTGGGATTTTACGAAAAATACGATTTGAAATACTCATCCAATTTCATTAGGGTACATTAAAATTTGTCGAAATACTAATTTATAATTTCAATATAATTATATAAGTCAAATAGAGTTGTATGAGCGAACGAAAAATATCTTTCAAATTTGAATTCATTCCAATTTCTACTAATACTTTCTAATAATACTAAATGTAGAAATAAATTTTTAGGAAAAACTATAACTTTACATAATGTCTTTGTATAGTAATATTTACGAAATTAATAGATTAATAAAAAAGTCGATTTTTAAGTATGTATTTTTATTTAGAAAAAATAATTGGATCTTACAATGTATAGATAATAAATATTCTAATAGTTTATGAAATTCTTTTCGTTTTTTCTGAAATTTATTTTCTAATAAGTGTTAAATTAATTGTAGTGCACAACAAAAGTATATTTTCCAAATTTCTGTTTCTACGTAGTTAAATTATACAAAAATTATATACGTATGCATACATGTTCATATATATATATATATATATATGTATAAGTAATAGCAATTTACCGAGTTCTTACTTTACGTATTTTTAAAGCATACTAAACGTAAAAGCCTTAAGCAAAACTTCTTGCTTGTGATGGAAGAAAAAAACGAAACAGGAACATATACGAAAATTCTGCATAAATCGAAGTATAGTACTTCCATCTCCATCTAATTATTTTCCATTTATTGTAAAGTGAACATATGAATGTAATTATATACAGTCTTTAATAATTTTGTACCTATCATATCCCAAGTATTTCTTACAAACTAACTTATTTTTTTAAATATTGTTTTATAGTTATATAAATTCATTTACTACTTTTATCTTAATTACGAAATATTGAAAATACACGTAAATAAAGGCTACATATAGTTGCATTACAGTTTTTTATAATACTTTTAGAATTAAATTTATATTATATACATTTTATTATTAAAATGTCCAAGTTTTCATTAAAATAATAATAGTGATAACAATAATAATAGTGATGATAATAATAATTTTAACAATATTAACGATAATAATAATAATAATCACCATAATAATCATAATAAGCATAATAATAATATTGTTAACAATGCAATAAATCAATAAAACTATAAATGAACGCATTCAAATTTTTAATAAGGAGCTAATCAATATTTTTTGCAATTAGTTTTATAAACGTAAATAATGTATATTAAATAAAAATATTATCAGCCATGTACAATTTATTCAAACAGTTTGTAAATTATAAAATATACTACCTAAATAATATTTTTACATATATTATAAAGCTGCTGCTTTGAATTTAAACATTCTCTTATACTCAAATTTATATTAATTAAATTTATAATAAATTGTAAAAAATTTATAGATACGAAATTTTTCATATTTACAATCTATATTGAAAAATAATCAATAATGATACGAAAATGTTATCATAATTCCAGTTCAAATTATTCATGCTGAAACAAATTCAAACATCAATAAATGTTAAATACAGGAAGTAAAAGTGTGAAATAAAAAGTTTCAAAACGTATTATAAAGATACAATATCATATGAAAATACGGCAGTGATTTAATTACAAATTTTAATTGACCTTTTATCTAGATGAATAAATAATATGAACATATATGAATAAATAAATATGTAATGTACTGTGTTGTTGTAGTTAGATGTATATCTAATTATTTAAATATATTCAAATTACTATACTAAACTGTAAATAAATAAAAGTACTTCAAAATTTATCTTCTATACTAAAGAAAATAAATATTAATTAATAAATTATTAAGCCGGAAACAAAACCTTTATAGTTTTTATAGTTAAGATCAAGTAATTTATTTTGATTTTAACAATGTAATTGAATTCCGAGTTATTTACTAGAAAAATTATTTCAATGAGAAATGATTATCTTTCACCTGAGGGCTGATGTATTACGATGAAGCACAGGTAATCGAAATCCATTACAGGTCACCGCCTTCTTTCATAATTTTGTCGAATGCAGCATTTTAATGTAAGATACAGCTTTTTAAATCTAATTTAATGACTTGAATCTTATAACTATTTTACATATGTATATTTATATATTTAAAATGCAACTCTAACATTTTTAACGTTTCTTTTCTCTCTCTCTCTCCTCTACGTTCTATATATAAGCAGGTGTATGGAGTTTCCGATGGGTATCGTTATTTCAATATTCGAGTGATGTGTTCAAGCACCTCTCCATTTCAAGAAAATTACGAACAACAAGGAGCAGCAAAATTTTGATAAAAGGAAAAATAATAAAAATCAATCCTGCTTTAATAAGCATTCTTACTTGCCGATCCGATTTCAACGATCGAACCTCGTTCAACAATTTCGCTAACACTCTGTTGCGAGTCCGAAACAAGAAAAGTACCTTGAGAAAACTATAGTTTAAAAAGTTTGATTATATTTATATATTACTGAGACTTTGGTACAATTAGTGAAAATTAATTCCAAATGTATTCAATGTACAATTTAGCCATCATTGATATCCCTTGACATTTCACATTTCTTTAGTTTAGCAGACCATTAGTTGGTATTTCTACGTGAATTATATTACTATATTTCCTATAGTGTACAATACTATGTATATTTACACATACTATATGCAACGATTTATATACACTAAATAAATATATACATCTTTTGACAGCGTATTACTGTTTATTCCAAAATGTGTATCAATTTTTCTATGTACAAAAGTATGCATTTATTTATTATGTACAATAATTAAGGCCTCTCTCGTTGATTAATATTATTCAGATAAGAAGTATAATAGAAGCTTATGAAACAATAGACATAGGATAATAATAATAATAATAATAACACAGGATCTAATTATCTATTTGAACTTGAGATCAAGTAGGTACTGAGGGATCCTCTTTCGTACTTCTTTTATGATTTTATATTTTATATTTTATGCTTCTATTTACATTAATACGACGATTGATATAACCATAAAATTTGTACTTTTAAGTACAATACATTTGAACGAATTTTCGATAAGTCAACTGCACTATTTATTTCTTAAAACATGGTATATTCACAATTGTGACGAGTACTTTATAAAAGTAACACGCATATTTATTTATTAATTGTGACATTCCAACGTGTGACGGAAAAACTTATTAAAATTAAAAATCTTATTTGTTAGAAAGATATTTTTAATTAACAGGTAAGAATGAAGGAAACTTTAAACTGTGTCTACGCAAACATACCTGCAAATAATCCAGAATACGAATGGATGAGCAGGAATTCAACGATTCTTTAGCTTATTTAATGCCATTTAAGACTTTGGAGGAACTTTATCGCGAATAACAAAGAAAATCAACATTCGACTTTATACGCGCATGCAGAATCATAGTTAAAAGAACAAATTAAGGTGTCTATGTATCTGGGTATGCACTTGGGCAGGTGTACGTGAAAGCTCGAGTGTCGGCTTCACTTGACTTGCATCATTATTTTGAGACTCGAATAGATAACTTTTATTGGCTACGCTTTTTCCGCGTGGCTTTATTCTGTAAATTATTCTGTCCCTTTTTACTTTACTTTGTTATTGGAAGATAGAGCAATTTATAACGACAAAGATGAAGAGCATTGATAAATGGAAGAACGACTTTGGCCTCAAAATTGTATTATTAAAATTTATTATTTGTAGGAGGGGATTTTGCATGTACGATTTACTTCAAATGGTGATTTGAAATTATTTTTATGTAAATTACGGTAATGAGAAATATACATGATCATAAAAAGTTTTCATTTTTAGTTAATTTAATTGAATTAACCTTTTTTGAAATTGAGACGATTAAAGCATAACGTGGCATAAAGGATTTTGCTTCGTAACTTGTTGGCATTTTATTTTTCAAAAGTAATTTATAAAAGAATCATTATAAATAAACAGTATGCACGTATACAAAAATGTATTTAATGTAACCTAAAAAATTATACTGTTATCCATCACTTTTTTTTCTATGGAATTCCTATAAATCGATAGTGTATTTTATACAGATTATTAATGCATCATAGCTAACAGCTATTAATTTTTACAATAATAATCCTGGTATTTTAAACAACTTTATTAAATAAAAAAAATATATATATAAATATATAGATTTATTAAGATTTTATTTAATGCTTAAATTTGACGATAATTATAAAAAAACTTATAAATTAAAAATATAACTAATAATTTTTAAATTATAAAAAAAATTTATACATAAAATCATTAGAATGACGTTAACAAATATTAAAGATTTAAAATATAATATGTGACATATTAAATTTGACATATTAATTTAAAAAATAATATGTGACAAAATTTAAAGATTGAATTTTTTATGTTTATTATATAGTAACTAATATTTTTTAATTATTAATTCATATATTTGTACACGAAAAGTAACGCCTGACGCCACTCAAAAATGTTGACAAACAATAATTATGCCAAAGAAACTGAGATAAATAAGTTTTTGTCGTTGCTATGCTGGAGAATTGTAGAATAAAGTCTTCTTAGCCTCTACTTTATCAATATTATTTTTCACGAATTTCCAGGATTTTTGTCGAGTTTCGACATCTGAAAGAACGTAATGGCATTTGGCTCTGATTATATGTATACTTTCACTTCGTAGACTGCAAACTACTCCTCGCAATTTATAAATAAAAGAATGTATTTATTGATTCCATAGAATCGTGATAACTTCCGCTAATCATTTAGTTTGAAATGTCGTTTATAACAATCTCAATTAATAAATATAATTTTATATAATGCTTTGATGTAAAGGACCGCAGTCACAATTTGCTCCACCATTATATATGCTAATGTCATACAAAAAAGGTTTCACTTTGCATTTAAATTAACATAAATAAATATTTACATCATATATAATAACCCTTGGTCCGGAATTCAGCTAATATAGAGGATTTTTTTCCTAAAAATTTCATCTTATTTATTTGCATACTTCAAGATAAAGAGTATTTTTGATATTTTAAATCTGTAGTTTTAAAATTTTTGAAAACTTTTTGCCAACTCTAATTTTATTACTTGCCATAAAAAATTTTAATTTATAAATTCGATATAGTTAGAAGGGAATACATTTATCGAAAGCTGATTAAATATTCTTTGAGTACTGATACGTACTTTTCTAGTAAGAAGCTGGAGTTGAGTTAATGTGATTAAAATTCGCAAAATCATGCATGAATGGATAGTTCATGATATGCAATGTTACAAAGGTGCCATAATCGAAGTATTTAATCTATTGTGAAAAATACAATCAAGTGCTCAAAAAAGGAGACAGTAACGTGGTATAAAAATCAATTTGTAAAGCTTATGGAAGGAAATGAAGAAATGGTAAAGCAGAAAATAGACGAAATGTGAGGGAAATAGCGAAGAATATTCGTATACTTGGCTTATATATATATATATATATGCCGAATATTTTGAATTCATTCTCCCCCCCCCCCCCACAAGGCTTTGCGCTGATACGTACAAAACATCTTTGCTGTCGTTCCGCTGCCACTTATTTTTGGTGCATCTGTGTTTATAAGCTGTAGCAAATTTTGTTGCCTTCGGTTCTTGACTTACTTATTATAATAACTACCAGTTGCTCAATATTCTCTAGGTCGCACCTTCAATTGCATTTGGTATTTAAGTTAACACGTTGCTGCAGTATCATCTGCTCTATGCTTTAATTGTGAAGTTATGACGTCGCCGTTCGGTGGCGCCATCATCGCCTTTCCAACTAGCGAAATCTCGTAACTGATATTCCGAAGGCCAACTGAGACTTACGCAGAACCGGTGTCTTGTCTATGCTTCCTGATTACTTCTAATGTACAACAAGCGTGTAATTGAGTTTGTTGGCACCGGCGAAATAAATCTACCGTTAATTATTTAATTGCCTAGGATTAACTTATTAAGTTTGTTTGTATTATACGAATTTTCGTAAGTTCTTCCGAGTCTGAAGCCTTACGTGCTTGTAAATTATAGATCGCCACTCTTCCGTTCTTACCTAGTCCAGGAAGGCTTGAGCCTTCTATTGACAAAAATTACATTCCTTTCGTAGGCGACACAATGGATAGAATTTAATCGCCAACGATATATCCTGTACAGGCAATTTGACGGGACTAGTAAGATTATATCCAACTTAATGAGGAGATAGCAAGGAGGTCATCCATCGGAAAGTGGGTTTACCGCTAAAACCACTGCCGACGTCTCGAGCACAAGGTCTAGCTCGGGGAATACGTAATAGCATCACAGAAGGAGCTAAAACATTCCAAAGCAACCGCGGAGTCCTACGGGGTGAGGTAGAAAGGTCGCGGTTGCCGATGCGACCACTCAAGTGAATACCGTCCGGGCTAAATAATGCGCTCGTGGCTTCGCGAAATCTTCTCATTATACACCTCGTCTCATTCTCATTTTCATCCCGGGCATGTGTGCGTGCCTGGTGGACGGCCGCGGGCGATGTAAAACGAGCATTGTGAATTGCGGGGGGAGTGCATAGTGTGGGAGAGGGAGCTTGGAAACTATGGAGGTCTACAACGACAACGGGGCGAGCAAAAGCAACAACAGGTACCGGCGGCGATCCGCCGATGTGTCTTAAGAGCCAGACTGTTCTCATCTTGCGGAACTTACCTGCAACGAACAAGCAAATAAAGGCGGCAGTGGGGAACAACGGAGGAATGGATTGCGGCCGGGATCGTCGTGACCCGTCTCTCTCTCTCTCTCTGTTTTTCTCCTCCCTTTCCGTGCCGGCCCTAGTCTTTTTTTCTTCTTCCTTTTGATCGGTCGATAGATTTTTTTTATATTTCTTGAGTAATAAGGACTATTGTATATTTCTCATGATGAGTCGTCGCCGCTTTATCGTAACGTCCTTGTCATTTATATACTTGCGCGACACACGCTGTCAAATTCAATCTATTTCTGATCGATCGTTCACTCATTCGAGAACTTACCCAGTAGATTATTGCATAGGCAATCACATGTTTAATGAGTGTACTTAACAAATTCTGTAGTGCGTCGAGAAACACATGTCTGCTGGCGATAAAGTCACTTTTTCCTTTTCTATTCGAACTGCAGCCGATAAGGGCAATTAACAATAATTACGTGACTCCTTTTCTGGAAAAGTAACCAAAAGTAAACTTTAAAAAATTCAAAACAATATAATGGTTCACAAGGATATATTGACAAGAGCCACTTGAAAAATGTATTCAATCTAGGGATTACCATATATTAAATTTGATTTTATACGTACAAGATTCTTAAATTTAATAAACTATGTTCACAATTCCTAAAGCATTAACAAATGTTATTAGTATTCTATTATCAAATACTATATGTAATAAAAAAGAAAAAAAATATTTTTATTTATTTTTATATTCATTTTAGATAATGAGAAATTCAATTTCACATAGTTTTCTATATTTATATTCGTGCAATGTTAAACCGAATATTTAGAAATGCATTTAATCTCATTACTAAATTTTAGACTAAATAAATGCAATAGAAACCATAGGTTTTTCATATTGTCTGTAAATAAGAATCATTAGCTTTCCCTATCATAAATTAGATTATTTTTACGCACATATTAAACGGTATCATTTTTTACTGAAAAACCGACAAGTCAAGATGAACAATTGTCATTTATCCCTTTATATAGGTAGACATTTTTTATTTTTGACTTTATATTTTGCTAGGGAACAAAATTGGAGATTAATAAAGCATTGATGTACTTTAGGTAAAAGTGCCTATTAAGTAAATAAAATATTTATATTTGAAAATCCAATAATGCTGCAATGGAATAGAAAGTTAAAAAGAACTTATAGTTTTTTTGAGAAATAAATATCTATAATTCAGATAAGGCTTATTTAGATCTTATACTCTGTTTTAACTGTCTCATTTTTTATATTCAATATAATGTATTAATGAATAAATAATGCATCCATTTTTCTTACATTGTTAACTAACGATATTCCTTTAAATTTACTCGTAGGTGAAACAAATGAACGGTATTGCCTCCTTAAAGCTAATTATTATTTTCATAAATTTATTGAATAAGCATGTGACGTAAGTCGTTTATTATCTCTTCAACAATTTCTTATCAACAATATAAATATAATCAAATTTAAGATTATAAAAACCCGCTTGAATATTTCGAAACATAAATCGTTTATAATATTAGGTAATTATTCTCAAATTGAAATATTGATCCACCAAAAAATCTAAAGTCTATACTAGAGTGATATAAAATATAGAATAGGTCATATGACGTCCATATAATTTTGTAAATTCAAATTAATAATCTTATTCTTCAATGTAGTAAAATTCAATAAGTTTAAACGTACACGTGTCATTTTTATGTTATGATGTATACTTATCTGAACAACGGTTTTCTTTACATTTCTTTTTCATACACCTCTTCCACATATTTATCTAACTATTATTGTACAACATGATTAAAAAAAGATTAGGGTACAAATGAATTGCTTGATTTATACGATAATTAGCCATTATCGAATGACTATAATGTGTTTATTAAATACAAGATACAAATGGATTCATCATACACAAATGAATAATAGAATGAACAACTGGAATGATTCTATATCTATAAATTTATATCCTGCGAAACTAGAAGAAATGTTACGATAAGAAACAGCATGTATAATAGTTACAATTTGTTTGGCAGGATTAGGACAGATTATTGTATATAAATACATAAATTATCATTATCTACATTGTTACTTTCGTGCAAAAATAAGTATACGTAATTGTAAAATATTTACAGCTTTCAAAAATTTCATATAATATTTAACTATCATTATAATTATCATGGTACTGCTTTTGGCAATTTATTATACTTAATTATGTGTATAGGAAAACTATATATATAACAAAAATAAATTAGAAACATAGAATATTATGAATATAAAATTGAAATTATTTTCCAATTCACATATAAATTTTTCATATAAATAATTGTATACTCTAATTATCTTTAATCTTTCTTGAAATAAGCTTTTTTAGAATACTACATCAACTATTTTATGATTTTTTTCATCAATATAATTTGCTATTTTAAATTGATAAAAAAATTTAATAAAATAATCATAAATATTATTTCATATTTAACAGCTTTTAATAAATTTAGACGACTGTTTTTTTCATTAAAGTTAAATATTTCCAAGATCACAATTCAATTATGTATACGTTGAAACCAATTTAAAATGTTATATTGCTATTTTTTTCTACAAACTACAACCATAAACACTTTGTCAAATATTTAATTGGATAAATTTAAATTTGTTCAAGTATCATAAGAAAATAATCTAATTTGAATCTCTTGGATAAAAATTAAAAAGTTTCTCTGAAGATGTATTCCTATCTTAGAAAACATACAAAGAGAATGATTTTAAAAAAATATTTAAAAATGAATTTTTACTACATCTTAATATTATTTACTAGTTATATTGAAAGTATATAAAGGAGTTATGTATCGTAAAAAACATAAATAATAACTAAATAAATTATAAGTTCCAAATAATTTATAATCTATAAATAATATTAAGTTACATTAATAGGAGCTCTAGATATAATAAATTTTTTATTATTAACTTAATATAAAATTTATTGTATATATTGTAAAGAAATTTTTAACAGATTCTAATAATCGAGTCTAATGTAAGCAATTAATTTATGATTTATAAGTATATCATACTAAATTAAATGTTACTACATTTTACAATACAGTTCTTTTTTTAATGATATATATTTATTGTTAATTTTTTTGTAACTATTTAAATAATTTAGAATCAGAATAAATATATTCTGAAATTTTATTAAAGAAATAGTGTTAAAGAATTAAATAATCCAAAAGTGTAATTATTTTTAGTTTAATTTTAATATCATTATAAAGGATATATATTAAAAAATATTTAAACAATTAATCATATCATTATTTAAATTATGATAAGATAATTATAAAAACTTAATAAACTTATTTATGTATGTATATTTAGACTCTGCTATTATTTGAAAGAATTGAATTTATTGTATTGAAGAAAATGATTTCCTAAATTAAATTCAAATTCTCTTAAACAGTATCTAAAATTAATCTACTAGTACACAATTTTTAAAGGTAATGAGCAAACTTTGAATATAAGTAGCATAAAACTTTATATTAAACTCATAATGTTCTATTCGTTTATAAAGTTCGAAAAAAAATGTAAAAGTAATGAAATACTTGTTATATCTCTCAATATAACAAGTATATAACCAACTATATATTCGTAGGAGTTTTCTTGTTGTTTTTGTAGTTGTTGTTTGTTTTGTTGTTATTTTTTCTGCTGCTGTACTGCATTATGATGTGATGAGCGGGAGGCCTTGACTCGTCCTTAATACTAAATGATTGATTTGAAAATCTGATGGGATTACATATTTACTTTGTACATTATATTTCTCAATGATCAGTCTTCATTTTAATTATTCAAGATATTGCTGGAGTTTTATTTGCTCACAACTGCAATATCTTGAATTCTCTAAAATTCAGATATTACACATTTTTGAATTGGGTGTTGCAATAAGCTTCAGGCGTTGAAATACTTATCTCTCTTTAAAACATTCTTCCGCTGATTGTATTTAGACTCGAAGCTTAAACTTTCAAAATTTTAATAATTTTCTAGGGGCCAGGCATTGTTAATATATCCAATCTCAATATTACGGCAATTTTCTATATTTGCATTATTATTAATGAACCCCATTTTTAACAATAAGAAATGTCAAGGCAGTGTATGAATCGTTCAAATCATTTATGACAAATCCAATTTATAAACAGAATAACAAATCATTCTGTGACTCACGCAATTACTAATATCGAGATTTTAATGTCGAATTAATATTTTGAATTGTGGCTTCTTTGACAATAAGAATAAATTTCGACCGCAGCTAAGCATTTAGCATTTTCGCTCGCTAAATGATAGCATTAACGCAATTTTCATAACTGTAAGCATACCATATCTAGAGCAGATAGTTTATGCATCAAGCCCACTAGGAAGTCCGTTATAAGGTGTGATAAAAATGGCTAACAGTAATAATTAAAGACGCTCGATAAAATAAAAAGCGGAGGCTCGGCTCAACCAAGTTACGCACTGCTCCCCAAAAGTTCATCAACAAAGCGAGGGAATGAAGTGTCGGGGCGGCGAAGCGGTGCTACGGCAATGGCTCGTCCAGAGCGGGCTCCCAGCACTCCCGGAAAATCAGCTTAAGACTCGGGCCGACGCAAAAGGTCAGGAGCGGCGACAACATCGAACACCGACGTCCCAATCCTCCTAAGAACGAACACCTCGGGCGAGCGCGCCGAGGGTCGGTGGAGGGACAACAACGGTGGTCGTGGCGATGGCGGCGGCGGCAACGGCGGCGGCGACGGCGGCGGCGACGGCGGAGGCGCAGGGGCGAAGGGGTGAAGGGAGAGGCGAAGGAGAGTAGAGATGCCTCGTCTCCAGGCGAGGATCGTCAGGTGGCGCTACCTGCGACCTGCTTGCTTCAGCAGGTGTTACGCCGGCTTTCCCGATGACAGCCTGATCAGCCCGAACTCGGCCTTTCGTCGTAACCAGTTGGCTCGTTCGACCTTTAGTCGTAGCACTTACAGGCGCGTCAATTAATCGCATATTAGGGGCGACGCTTTAAATTGTTGATCGCTGTTGGCTTATGATAAAGGCCGACGATGAATTGGCTGCGAAGGATTAATGGACGAGTGATGCTATTATTCCGGGACATCGCAGTTTGCGTTACATTTACGGCGAAGCATATAATCTCGATTAAGGGATTTCTTTTTTTTTTCTTCTATTTAAGCATATCGGTGGGGCGACTAGTGTGCCAATAAAACCTTAAATAAGCGGTTAAAATGTTCTTTGATAGGTTGCTTGTATATGTTACCATTATGCTATTGTTTTACAATGTAGATCTGACAACCGGCGCAGGCGTTTTCTTATATTTTTGGAACGGATGTGCGAGAGTTGACAACATAACGGAATATCTTTCGTACTATTATCGAATTTACTTTTTATCATCCTTCGCGGAACATTATACTAGTGCGTTTCAAGTCTCATGATATTAATACCTAATGTACTTATCTACTTGGCATGGTCGATGAGCCAATATGAGCTTAGACAACTGCTTTTTGCTCCGGCTTTATCAATATAATAATCCTTCCTGAATATTACAATGAATGCGCTGTGCTGATTTCAATAATGTTTATCTACTTTCTTATTAAGATTTTTGTTTAACAGCTGGGCTACCTAAATCTTAACGCACACAATAATTATTGTAAATTTTAATGGCCTGTCTAAAGAAATGATTACAGTCACATCGTAATATTAATTCTTAATCCAAAAATTTGCAAAGAAATTGGCTACATCTTCAACTATGCAAATAATGTTCAATTTGTCAACTCACGTGCCTCGAGCACAGGGTACGTGAAACTTTATTAATGAGTCTCAATTAAATAGTCCTTCGAATAAATTTAAGCTTTAAGCTTGGATGAGCTTTCCAATAATTTCAAATGAAATACCCGGAAATTGAAATAATAAATACATCTAGTGTACTAATTGGTTTACTTTCATAATATGTTTATTAATAGCTATCGAATCCTCATACATATACATTCTGTTTAAGTCAGCATAGAACTCAGCAATTGTAACATTTTATTTTATTATTTTCAAACATCATTCGAATAGTCTTTCAATACACAGTTTAGGTCGATTCCTGGAGTTCCCGCTCCATTTAACTAATCTTTATTTGTATCTATTTTCGCTCGAATAAAGAAGAATTTTATTGTCAAAAAATCGAGTTTCATTGTATAGAAGCTCCTTTATAAAATTATTTAAAGTGATTTCTTTTCTGTAGCTGCAGGTATCTTTCTTTTATTAAAATTTCCACGCCAAATCTAGTTTCGGCCGAATTCTTGCTTGGCATAATAACTTAATATCTGTTTCAAGCATTACACATTCGAGTATAAATAAAAATATAACTATAGATATATTCCTACATTTTTTACGATGTAATTTTTTTTTCCCTTGAATTATTTCAATATTTTCATCAAGTTCACATTTAGTAAACACGTAATTTTCATCACAAATTCACTGAGACGAACTTATAATTTTAAAAATGCTCTTAGATTAAAGTACTTATTACAATTGGGGTAATATACATAAAATAATACTAATATTGAAGCTACCAAAACCATAGGTGATACTATGCCATATCATAGAAATGCTTATATATTATTCATATGTAGGTATTTCAATTACATACAATACCGATTTGTATAAAAATGCTCGGACGTTTTAATAAATTATATAAATAAATATATTATATAAACATATTAATCTGTGCTTATAGCGTGAGTGGGAATTAAAATACAGAGAGAGAGAGAGAAATACAACGTCCTATTGTATTGAATATTGTATAATTCTTGTATGAAATTCATTCGAGGCAAATACATATCCAGCAAAACTGCTTGTTCTCTCATGCTCTCTCTCTCTCTCTCCCTCTCTTTTCCTTCCTTTCCCTATCGCTAAATTAAATCATCGGTAAGGAATACTTGTAAATTTGGGCGTTAGTATCGATGGAAAAGCAAGCACTAAGTTCTTTGACTTTCGTGGAAGGAAAAAAGAAGTGAACCTCACTTATGAAGGGAGTACCTCATGT
Organism: Ceratosolen corneri; assembly: GCA_030522565.1. NCBI lineage: Eukaryota > Metazoa > Arthropoda > Insecta > Hymenoptera > Agaonidae > Ceratosolen > Ceratosolen corneri. The sequence continues at coordinate 57,845 of JAPYYT010000309.1, forward strand.
TCTCGAAGCCTGGGCGAACGAACCTCATCGAAGCTACCAAGTACTGCGAGTCAGGATATCAACCGCCGGAGTGCGGCAAAGGGGACGGCTCGAGTCGAGAAAGAAAGAGAGATAGAGAGAGTGAGTGAGTGAGAGAGAGTGAGTGAGAGAGTGAGAGAGAGAGAGAGAGAGAGAGAGAGAGAGAGAGGGAACCAGAGTGAGAGAGTTGAGCACCTTCGAAGGCAAAAGCAGGTAATATACCCGTACCCAAGTTAGCCGTTCTTTTCCCCCAGTGTGGCTCGCTATCCGGCATACCAGTTTCCCCACTCCTCGATGAGCCACCTCATGCACGCGTACGCACACGGCC